>JAJEJO010004429.1:0-14844 GCA_020662805.1 Glaucomys volans
TGACTCTTCCCTTTGGCTCTTTCAGGGCTAATTCTCCTGTCCCCAGACAACAGTATACATTTCTTCTGAAAACTGGTTGTCTGTCTGTTCCCTTGGGACATTCTGTTCCACTTTCTGGGAGCTAGTGGTACTGAGTTGACTCTTTGACCCGGAGCTTGCAAAGGCAATGACCTTGAAAGATCACTGGCACTTATCAAAGCCACAGTCCCTGGTTACCCTTGCTGCAGGCTTTCTTCTGAAAGTCAGGTTCACCAATCTCATCAATCTCATGCTAGATATCTCAGCTCTAGATGCCGGCTAGGAAAGTCAAGCAGGACCCGTTCTCTGCACCCTGCACACACATATCTGCAGCAGCCACACTCTCCCACCTGCCGCTCAGAGTCACTGGGGCCTAGGGCTTCCCGGGCCTTGGTGAGGAAGAACCTCGCCAGAGAGCATCTGTGACTCTCCCAGGGGGAACCTTCTTTTTATAATCACGCGTCCTCTGATAGGTTAAATGAAGCAACTGTCAACACGCCTGGTGCACAAAGCTAGGCTCCAACAGCATCCTGTGTAAGTATTTCCTCCTCAGGAGGGGCCCCACGAAAATAAGGTCTACCCTGCTTACCTGGTTTGCTCTCGGCCCAGATCCCGGGCAGTGCTCAAGTCTAAGGTCAGAATCACCGTTCACAGTCCCCAGGACACAGCCACTGACGCCATCATCAGTAGGGGATTTGCATTTCTCCACCCACTTGAGGCTTTCCTGTGCGTCAGTGTTTGAGTCTCTGGGACTTTACTTATGTTGGTTCCCACCCACTCTCTATTCTAGAAATGCTAATAGGCGAAAGAGTCAGGCTAAAGTCCCTTTGCAGGGCGTTGTCTTCCCTCTTATCCCTCCCAGCCACCCCCATGGGGTGCCAGAAGTTTCAAGGTGGGGGCTACACTCATTCCCTCCCTCCCCTGAGTGGTTCCCTCAGACAGCCCAAGATCCTCTGCAAACTTACCTGGAGCCAAACTCTTGGCTCTCTGTCTTCCTAGTATCAGACTCCACTCACCCAAAGTGAGCCGGCCTTTGGGATAGAACCAATAGGTAGCCAGGATCAACACACCAAATTCATAAACCTCCCTGAACTACAATTTCGACAGAGTTTGCTCAGCTGGAGGAGGTCAGCCTCACCCAGACGTTTGGGCCAACTCCTGTGTAGGTCACCAGTGTCTGCCCTCACTGGACAGCATCCTCATACTCTCCCTGAGTAGCCGGGTACCTGGTAGCTACAGTGTGTTTTTCTCCCTTTGTGACATGGGCTGTTCTAGAATCACAGAGCTGGAGGGAGCCTGGGTTCCATCTGGTTCTAAATTGTTTCATATCTGAGACTTAGGACCAGTGTGACCCAAGTTACTCAATAAGTTAACTCCTGAGCCCAGATAAAAGTCAAAATGTTTTCATTCACACATCAGTGGTCTTTTTAGTTCATTTCCTTAGAATTAAATATTAACCCCTTGACATGAGAATTCTATAAATGTTCAATAAAGACAAAAGCAAAGGAAGATAAACAGACCAAAAGAAAGATAGAAAGCACATGCCTAGAGCAATATACCAAGATGAAAGGCTTGCTTCACCCTCTCTGTGACAGTCATCATACAGGTATACCTTCTGAATTCTTCTCCTCTCCCAGGTGATGTTGTGATCATGTGCTTAACTCCCCCGCCCCCGCCATAAATCAGTTGACCCTGAACCTAGCTTTCAATATCACCCTGAATTTACCGCACAGGTCAGCCTGGTCCTGGCTGCTTGCCTACTGACAGTTTCCAGGAATTTGTTTTGCTCTTGTCTCCACATGAAGAGAGTGCCTAATTCAGGTATTCCATAAGCCGATGGGTGACATCTCATTATCTGCTGGGAAGTGGTTGCTGTCTTCAGGAAAAAGTCCAATATGTGGAACTCAAAGTTCAGTTCAGTTTGGCCCCAACCTGTCCAGGAAACTTTTCTCTGTCACAGGAGCCCATAATGCAACCCAGACCAGTCATCTCTGCTGCCTACATTAACCTGTCATCTCACTACTGAGTCTCCCTTCAACTGGAATTCCTCCCACAATATGCCCACTTATTGAAATCCTGCCCTTGGGGGAAGACTTCACCAAAGACCCAAATCCATAGTAACTTTGCCTGCTCTGAATTCCTTTCATACTTCTTGCCCAAACCAATGCAATTCAAGAGAAATAAAATGCAAACCACACGTATGATTTTAAATTTTCTAAAAGTCACATTAAAATAGAAACAAGGAACAGGTAAAATTAATTTTAATACAATGAATAAATCAATATATACAAGAATATTAACATTTGAGCATATAAGCAATATAAAAATTATTAAGGAGATACTTGCATTCTTTGTTTCTGAAGTTGGGTGTAGATGTAGCATTTTTGGTGCATATGTACACATTTCACTGTGGACTAACTACTTTTCGAATTCTTAAAAGTCACATGTGGTTAGTGGCTGCCATACTGGACAACACAGATCTAGACCATTCATTTGGTAATTTTCCCTTCCTGCCTTGTGTTAGTCACATTGGTTTTTCATGTCCCTATCATCATTGCATTTAACTGTTGAGGGCCTATAATACAAAGCAGAGGATTTGTTCTCTTTTTCCTTAAGGGCCTCACTTTGGGACTCCCCCACCTATTTTCAAACTGATCTCAAGACACCTTCATAATTTTAAAAAATGGCCATGTCAGGTAATGTAGTTATTTTTCTTTGATACCACACTCTAATTCAACAATTGCTAGTTTCTTAAGGGTTGCCTGCATTGTGGAATTTAAAATCTTATCAAAAAACTTTATGCATACAGTTACATTAAAATCTATTGGTGTTTCTTATATTTTGAGTGGAACTTTTGCCCACATATGACTTTGTGGCACATTGGTCATTTGGAAAATATTGGTCCAATGAATTCTGCAGATTTTCTAAGTGCTGTCACATCTCATCATGCAAGAGCAGAAATTCACATTCGGTAGGATCACCACTGATCTCATTAGAAAAGCATTGCAAGTATTGGGAAGCTGTCAAGTTCATGGTGATGAATACAGGTTTTCCAAGTTCTAATATTTACTTGAAAGGTCTAATTTTATTGTTGACAACATATATTTCTAGATCTCCTTGAATGGACGAGCTCACTGGCAACTCAGACTGGTGTGCACTATTTGCACACGGTGTTTTTCCTTGAGGTGTCACATACTGTTATATGTGTACTTCCCTTTTCATCACACAGAATATTAAAAAACATGTACTCAAGGTCTGAGGTTTAGTGAAAGTGATCATTTTTACCACTTCATCAACAATGTTCTGACACCAAACTGGCATTTTAAAAAATTTAAGTATGTGATGGTGGAGAATAAAACAACTACTAGTCTAATTTGGTGTTATTGCCTTACTTCATGCGAAGGCATCAATAGTTTAGCACCATTGTTTTAGTACCACTGGTGCAAATATCAATAGAGTGAAAAAACAAAATCATATTAGTATTATTATAAAACATTTTTAACCTTGCCGACACCTCCAAAAGATCATGGGAACCATTCACAGGGATCTGCAGATAATAGACATGTCCCATCCACTGTGGTTTACCCAGGGATGGGCATCAGGAGGGAATCTCTGCCTAAGTTAACACTCTTTGTCTTGGCTGAAGCATCTATTCTGAACCTGTGTCTTCCTATTTCATGAACTGAGCCAGATTTCCGTGCTTCTCTTTCTTACAACCAACTCTGAAGACCCAAGACCTACATTTCTTGATCCTACCCTGGTCCTCATCTACCAGTCCCTGAGTCAAAGACACTTGTCCCCATCTAACAGTCCCTGAGTCAAAGACAAAATAGTACAAAGCAAAACAAACCAACCCACCCACCAAGTGTTAAAATGAATTCCTCTGAAAGTTCTCTAACTCAAAGACCCCCACAGATGGCTCTCTTACCTATCATCTCCCAATTTCCTTGGCTATAAATCCCATGCCTAATTTTTTGTTGTTTCGTCTTAAGAGAAATTCCAGATTATGAACTTCCAGAAAAGCAGATTCTAGCTCTGGTGTGCCAATTTCTAACAGTACAAGGTTGGATAAGTTCTCTAACCTCTCTGAACCTCAAATTCCCAGGCCATAAAGATGGGAATGCTACATCTCACATAAAATTTCTGGGAAGATCCAAAGATCTAATGTAATGAGAGAAGGAAAAATAATCAATAGTAGCTGAGAGTAATAGAATAATAATAAAGTTGTGAAGAACTTTGGAGGTCACCAGGTTAACTCTCCACTTTCCTTCCCTGCCCCGCTCATTATACTGGTGTGCAAAAAGTGAAGAAAAGAGGGCAGGAGAGGGAAGCGGTTCACACTTGGGTAAGTAGCTGAGTGGATTCCGAGGCAGTTCTTCTACTGTGCTTTCCCATGATGCCAACCCAGGAGAGCTGCTTTTGTTGGAGACAGAGAGAGGAGGAGGAGGAGGATATGGCTCTCACTACCAATGAGAGAGGTAAGCCAGCTCTACCTTCTCCCAGTTCTGGCACGAAGAGTAGAAACATTTGTTGGTTTTCATTTGTGGGGAAGAACTTCTCTCCTCCAGACTTCCTGGGAAAACCCAGTGAGTTACACCTGGATGCCAGACAGACAGAATATGTCCACACATAAAGAGACATTGAATTTCTCAGGAGTATGTGCCAGTACCAAATGAATGGTACAGCAAAGACTACCAGGACAAGACAGTCTGGGGTGGGTCACATAAGCTCATCTGTGTTCAGACTGCTGATGCTCCATCAGAGCAGGGACAAGGTCTTGTCCAAAGGGTTTAGGCTCTCAGTTTCCTCCAGTCTAGTTCCCAATGTCTGTGCTCCCTCTACTGCCACCTACAAAACACTGCATTCTTTCAAACAATAACAATGGCACTTCCTGGGCTCTGCTCAAAGGCAGACTTGGGTTGAAAACATGACACTCTTTGACTTATGGGATCCTCACAGCACTCTGTAGGATTAAGTGTTGTTCTCTCCAATAGACAAATGGGAGACAGAAGTTTAGTGAGTTCAGTGAGGCTAATCACAGTTAAGGGATGTATTCAAACTCAGGACTGTCTGACTCTAGAAACAATGCTTTACTCAAAGTCATATCTGCTCTTATGAGAAAAACAATAAATTGCTTAGGGAGAGGGCAGGGGTAAGTTTAATGATTTAAACATAAATTCCAGGATGAAGGCTCCCTACATAGCTTATTGTTTAGACATGATGCATATACTCCAATTCTCCAGCTTGTTTTTGTTGTATGGACAGTTGGGCATGTATTTAAAAGTTCCCAACATATCACGTCACGTCGTCAACAGAGTTTCAAAACATTTGGCAAGTTCTTGGCTCTATAGCATCTGTTTATACCATTCCATAAGGAGATGGTTTCTGCTGAGCCACAAATTAGAAAATAGGATAGAGTATTTGAATTGTAGACTCTCCCCCCAAAATTCTGTTTTATCAGTTAAACAGCTCTTAACCACCTTATTAAATTTTATGTATTTATTCATATATTGGTCTCTTTCAGAACTGAATATGTAGAGGGTCAGGACTGAATGCTATTTTACTTCATGTATCCAGATCAGTGCCTGGCATACAGCAGGCATTCCATAAATGCTTACTGGACAGATGGAATAACTGATGGCGCAATCTATTACCACAGCCTGTTCTCCCTGGGGAAGGATTTTAGTGACTTGCCTTGTCCAGGTCCTTTGTCCCTGGCAACACTGTCTTTGATAATTGTATCTTACACTTATATGTTTATAAATAACTAAGCAAAATTGATAGAATTATTACTGACATCAACTGTGTCCAAATACTAAATTAAAGAGAATAGAGGTTATCTTTTTAATTTCTCCCTCTCTCTAATTCTCCTTTTTTTTTTTTTTTTTTCCTGCAGTACTGGGGATTAAACCCAGGGCCTTGTACTTGCGAGGCAAGCACTCTACCAACTGAGCTATATCCCCAGCCCTCTAATTCTCTATTTCTCTTTCTCTGCCTCATTCTTTCTCTTCCTATCTAATATATTTTTGGAAGACAACTATCTTTACTTTGGAAAATACCTTGATTAAGTAGCTTATGATGTTAGGAGAAGGTTGGAGAAGGTGAAAGAGAACTAAAGGACTCTGTTTAAAGACTTAAAAATAAATTTGGGGAGTGGAACAAATAGGAGAGGGAGAGGAAAGGGAAAGGAAGAGGAAAATACAAAAAGTTGAAAAAGGGGAGACAAGGAGACAAAGAGAATGACATGAAACTTGCATTTAAAAAGGGTGGAATATACTCCATGTATGTATGATATGTCAAAATACATTCTACTGTCATGTACAACTAGAAAGAACAAATTAAAAATTTTTCAAAAATAAAATAAAAGGGAGAGCAGTCAGTGAAAATTTTCTGGTGGTGTCTAATGACCCACGTCTAATGATCCAAATTAAGGTATTTATGTCTTCCGTGGCTTCATGAATGCCAATGTTGCTTTCATGTGAGTGTGGTGGCATTAAAGAAAATGAAAGGAAGGAGCATTTTTAAAAACTGTCATCTTTTCATGTATGAGGTCTTTGATTTCTTTCATCAGTATACACATATTGTACATTTTTTTCAGATTTATACTGAATTACTTCTTCTCACTCTCTGGCACAATTGCAAAAGATATTGTTAAAATTTCTAAGCTCCAGTTGTTTGGTGCAATTAACTTTTGTACACTGACATTGTATTATCTTGCCCAACTTTTTCATTAGTTCCAGAAGTTTTCTTTTGAATTGTTCATATACCCAATCATATTATCAGTGATTAAAGATGTTTTATTTCTTCCTGAGGTGTCAGATTTCTAATCTGTATACTTTTTCTTTTTCTTACCTTATTGCACTAGCTAGCATTACCCATGCAGTGTTGGGTAGGAATGATAGAGAAAACATCCTTGCCTTGTTCTTGATCTTGGAGAAAAGCATTCAGTCTCTCACCACTAAGTATAACGTTAATTGCAAGCTTTTTGTATATGTCCTTTATTAGGTTAAGAAAGTTTGCTTCCATTTCTTTTTCTGAGTTATTATCATGAACAAGTGAAATGTGGAATTTTGTTAAAAAAAAATTAGCACCTGTCAATGTAACCAAACTTTTTCCTTGGTTTGTAAATATGATGAATTGTATTGTCTTTCAGATGTTAAACTAGTTAGTCTTGCATTCCTGGACTAAACCCCACTTGGTTGTAAGGTATTATTCTCTTTACATATTGCCAGATTTTATTTGCTATTTTTTAAAAAGGAGTTTGTCATCTGTATTCATGAGAAATGTTGGTATGTAGTTTTCTCTTCTTGTAATATCTGTGACTTTGTTATTAGGATAATGCTGGCTCAGAATGAGTCGGGAAGTTACCTTCCTCTTCAATTTCCTGAAAGAAACTGTGTAGAATTGGTGTTATTTCTTCCTTTAATATTTGAAAGAATTCACCAGCAAAGCCATCTGTGTGGGAATTTTGTGGGAAAAATTTAAACTACAAATTCGTTTTTTAAATTGAACATAGGGATATTTAGGTTATCTGCTTTCTCTTGAGTGAACTTTGATAGTTTGGCTTTCAAAGGATTTATCCATTTCACCTAAGATGGTATAAAATTATTCTTAATATTCCTTTTAATTCTTTAAGATTCGTAAAATTTGTAATAATGTCACCTCTTTCATCCCTAATTTTGGCAAATATTGTCTTTTTTCTTTTTTTCCAGAACATTCTGACTAGAAGTGAGAAATGGATATTTTAAATGGATTTCTTGTAGGTAGTATGTAATTGGGTCTTGCTTTTTTGTCCAATTCAACAATTTTTTTTCTGGTATGAATCTTGGGGTGTCTACCACTGAGCAACATACCCAGAACCCTTCCCACAGACCTTTTTAAAAAAATTTTGAGATTGAGTCTCGCTAAGTTATGATCCTCTTCCTCCTGCTTCAGCCTCCCTAATATCTAGCTAAGATTACAAGTGTGCACCAATGTGGCCAACTCTCAGTTTGACAATTTCCGCTTTCATCATATATTATGAGATTTCTTCACTCCAGATGTTGTAAATATAAACTATGCCCAGCCTTGCGTGAGCTTCAGAAATTGATCCACCTGCTCCTTTGAAATGTTCTGTCCTTCCTCAGCTTTAGACAGCTGCTTCCACACATAAACCCATCAGTGCTCAGCTGAAGCATCAATAGGCCTGCCTCTCCTTTCTGGTATTCTGTCTTGGAAATTCTAGCCAGCTTCGCCCCCCAAATTCTCAACTCCGTCTCTTCAGCCCTGAGAGATTGCCAAGCTCTGTTTGGGTTCCCTCTTTCTGTGCTGAATCTTGAAAGCTTGGGCAATCACAATGAGTTTGTTCACTTTTCTCGGGGATCATTCTCTTGCACCACTTTTTTGCCAATCTGTCAAAACTACTGTTTCATGTTTTGTTTGTTTGTTTAGTTGCTTAAGATGAAAAGTAGATTCATCTCTGGAATGCTTGCCAGAGTCAGCAAAACAAAACAAGACTCAAAGTTAAATCTGAATATCAGAACAATAATGATTTTTTTTTTTTTTTACTATACATAGTACCTGTATTTAGAGTAAATGTCTGAAATTCAACTTTAAATGGGCTTCCTGGATTTGATCTGCATTCCTAATCCTTGTTCATTCATCATGACCAAAACAGAGCAGAAGGACCCAGAGACTCTTAGGTGCTGAAGTGGTGCACTTGTTTGGACATCCATTCAGAGCAGTATGAAATATTTACTGAGCCCCTGCATCAGGCTCACCACAATGAGGATGATTTAGGGTTGAACTAGCAAAGAAGTATATAAGATACAAAGCCAACCAGAGCTCAGATGAATGACGATGTTAAGAATAAATGCCTCAGAAATTCAGAAAAATAACCAAGATGCACTGTAGTCAGGAAAAACCAGGAGATAATTGAACCATAGCAACAACCAAAAGTGAAGGCTAGAAGAACTGTTCTTACATGGGGGTGGACAGTGGGTTCCACCCATAGAAAGAGAGACTCTGATGAAAGACTAAACTCAGTATCCTTCCAGACAGTGAGACAAAGAGCCTGAACACAAGGTGTCAAGGAGGACCACTGAAAAAGGTTAGTGGGTACTAAGGTCTCTGAGGATGCTCATCAGATGTGAATGGATGAATGGAGGCTAAAATACACACTGCGCTCCAATTTTCAAGCTGTAAGACTGGGTTCATGGCTGCATCCAATTGGAGGAATGAATTTTCCAGTGCTAAGTTTCCTTCTGGGCAACAGAATCTTCTTCTTTCTGAGCAATAATGGTTTGATTACTTCTGAAACTGACTGGGCTTCCTCAGTGCTGGAGTCACTGTGTGAGACGTCAGCTCTGAGTCATGAGCCTTTCTGTACCCGGCTATTGTGGATAAGAGAGTGGGAAGGGACAGGATGAAATTTGGTTTTATGGTTGGAGGGAGCAAAGTCAGTGACAACAAGATGGAGCCAAAAGGGCTTCAGATGAGTATTTTGATAGAATTCTTCCGAAGTTCAACACAGCACTCTGTGGTCTGAATGTCTTTCAATGAACACTGGCCTCTAAATCAAGCACTGTGAATTCGAAAGTCCTCCTGAGGCAGGAAGATGATGGGGCCAGTGGAGAATCTAACAGGCAGCTGCAAATCCGAATTTTTAAGGAAAAATGCCTGAATTTCAATTATTAACATAATTCAAAAACACTTAACACACACACACACACACACACACACACACACATCAAAATACAGTGTAGACTTGAACCAAATAATATACTTCTGTGAGGATGACCGATATCAACTTTTCTTCTCTGTTGTAAGTAGTATTTCCCAGCCTACTGACTCTATATACTATCTCAAGTATCTACTGGGATTCTCAAAAAAGAGAGAAGGGGGCTGGGGATATAGCTCAGTTGGTAGAGTGCCTGCTCACAACTCGCAAGCACAAGGCCCTGGGTTCAATCCCCAGCAAGGAAAAAAGAGAGAGGGTTGAAAGAGGAGAACCAAGCCAAATATTGCTCTTTATAGCAAGAAGGGTGACTATAAATACTTTGGAGGGCATGGATTGAAATAGTACCTTCCTCCTGTTTATCACTCATTGGTTTGATGATTTATAGGAATGACATGATGCACATTTAACTGGTTGGGACAATAGTTTTGGGCTTAGTTTTATCATCAAAATTTCAAACAGGATCATCATCATTGAAGACAGTGAGAGTTGTTGTAACCAGTCTTCACAAAGAAGTCCTTACACAATCACTACCAACTTGGAATTCCTTGCTTAAAAAAAAAAAAAAATTCCGAAAGAAAGCAGCCACCTGGAACTCACACCAAAATAGTGGAAGTCCACCATGAGAAGAGTATTGCATTCTTTCTTCCTTGTGTAGAAATGACCAAAGACTGTGCAATCCAAGCACAAACTAAAAGAAACTGAACTCAATTAAACTGGGTGCTTCCATAGAAGACAAGCTTATGTCTGTAGCTCCCTTGGGTGTGAAAATAATGAATTCTCTCTTAAAAGTTAAGGTCAGGGCTGGAGATGTAGCTCAGTTGGTAGAGTGCTTGCCTCACAAGCATAAGGCCCTGGGTTCAATCCCCAGCACCACAAAAAAAAAAAAAATTAAAGTCAATGTTTTCTCTCTAGAATTTCTCTAGAATTTTTGATTTTGCAGAGTCAGATCATCACTGATGAAGTGGTATGAGCAATCTTTTCCACTGCCTCCATTAATCTTTCCATGTGGATTACCAAGTTCTTGGTTTTATATGCCAGCTTACATAAATGGGGACTAGTCTTATGCACAGTTGAAGAACATGGCATTAAACAGAAAAGTGCCATTTTAAGACCAATCAGTTCTATGACATAAATCATGAATGCTGGTCCAGTTGTCTTCCTTTGCCAGTTCCAAAGGCTAGAACACTAAACAAGCACCAGAGGGTGCCATTCTCACATGAAAACCAACTCACAGAGCAACCAGAGATGGAGGCTCTTTCTATTTATCCCAGAGTTCCTTTTACATTTAAACAAGATGAGTATTATTCTCTATCCTTTTGTCATCTGTGATTGTATAATGGCTTGTCCCTGGGACATTACAGGCTCTACAGTATTAATAAACTAAACCCCAACTAAACCAGCTTGCTCTATGGCTATGGCATACAGGAATGGAAGTAGGAGGGAAGAACAAAGGAATGTGGACAATAATGCTATGTCAAGGGATCGTGAGGATGTGTCCTAGGCTTTGTTTAACCTGCATACCTGAATGGTGACATTGGTCAGATTCTTACCTAGGAGAGACCTGAGTCAGGTATTTAAAATCTTCATTTAGATAAAATCTTTGTGTCTGAGATATTCAAGTATGTCAAGCTTACACAGGGTGGTGATGTCAAATGTAGTTCAGGGGTCTCTTGCCTGTCTATAAGGCATCCTACCCTCCCAAAAAACACAGCATCTAAATAAGATGGTGAATTTGCATAGCAAAGTCCCCCAGACAGATAACTGCTACTTTTAAGTCCTTTCTTTATGGAGATTCTTGAGTCACTGCTGCTTGTTCATTGGTTGGTTTTTCCACAAAACTTTCTCTAATACCATTTCAAGTCTAATATAAAAGTATTCATTTCCTCACTGCTCCAAGGGATAGAAAAATCCACAAGGAAATCATATAGGCATTAGTCATTTTTACCAAGTATTTCTAGGTATATAAAAAGTATGTTAATAAAAACCAGTGATACTAAGATCCATGATAATGTACCAAAGAATTCTCTGTTCAGACTCCTTTTAGAGGACACTCAGTTTTCAGATTCTCTCGGGGTGGAGAAGCATGTCATGTCTGGCCCTGTCTGAAGCAGCCAGTTAATCAGTGGGAACATGAAACTGTGACATAACTGACTGAAGAGTGAACTTGCACTATAAGTGTACGGTCCTCTTGCCCATGCTCTGCAATAGAGCCCCTTTGTAAATAAGATTTCTGGCTTAACTGGGATAGCCACTAAAAATATTCAACTAAAACAAACTAATATAGGGGCAGGCTGTGTTCCCTGTGTTTTTATTTCTAACTTCCTATACCATTCCCAGAAAATTCCACTGGATACTGCTTAATGATTTTAACAACGGGTTATGATACAGGGCTTGACAAGGAGGGGACAATGAGGTCATCCAGTCAACTGATTCTGCAAAGGCAGAATCTCTGGGTGGGGAATCTAACACTCCACTCATGCCAAGGGGGAGGAACCACACTGACTCCACCTTCTTCTCTAGCAACACCAAGAGCGCCAAATCTGTTTTAGTTGGCTGCACTCAGGCCCTACTTAATTTCCTTAAACACAAGCCTCCAGCACAGTGCTGCACTTTGCTTTGGAGATTATCAGGGGACTAGATGTTATCCAGTAGAAGATAATTACCTCTTGTAAATGATGCCTGCACAAAATTCAAGATCAGGTTGCCTCTGAGAACACCTTCATGAGACAATGCCAGTGGTGGAATTGGGAGTGGGTCATAGAGAGTCTTGTCTGGAGAGTCTTCACCCCTGCTGTGTACCTGTGTACTCTATTGTGTAAGTCGGAGCTCAGAAAGGGCTATTGTTTCAGGTGTATTTACTCTCCTGATGGAGTTTACTCAATAGCACAGCTGGAACATTTGGTTTCTCACCCCCAGGCTTTGGTCTTAGTAATAACTGAAGGGCCTCCCTTGTTCCTGTATATATGTTCTCACATTTAAACTACTGTTGGTTCAAATTCTGGAAGTGGATTTTATAGTATTTGGGGACTGAGAAACTAGCACTCTCTAGAATGGCTGCCAGATTTCCATTTTGCTTTGAGGTTTGTTCGAGCACACAGAAGTCTCAATTTGGTGATACTTGTTTCTTAGATGTGACCCATGCTTTGGATTCATGGTGGCACCCTGATGATCCAACAGGGCACTCAATCTCTCCAACTCATTCGGGAGTTATGAGAGGTATGTACTGCATAAGCCTGGAGCTCTCGGTGGCCTCTTTCGTGTTCATGGAAGATGTTATTGAGTAAATATAAGCCCCTGAATCTAGTGTCATATGTAAAACTTTGTACCTAGTTAACCTAGCAAATAAATTCCTTTTTTTTTTTTTTTTTACTTAGGCAACTTAGATTTGCATTTCTGTCACAAGCAGCAAGTTATAGCATGGTCAGTTTGGTATAAAATAGAACCACACTGTGGACTAGAAATAAGAACCAAGAGTCCCCAAAGGAGTGGAAGTCTGACAGCAGATTGTATATAAAGACACTATTCAAACTTAGAAGTATGACTTACTTCCCAGAGTACTTGCTGAATTGGTTGAAGTTTTTGCAGGGTTACATCTGTTATTCTTTAACATTTCATGGAGGACTGAGGAAGTGCCAGCACCCTAGGAAAAGAGCCAACATAAAATGGTTGTGTAATAAAAGGGAAAAAGGTTTAGTACGAAAATTAAAGACCCGTAAGCTCAACTTTTATAGCAGGGAGAAAAAATCACCACAGCGAATGAGTAATGTGTACAGAATAAGATACCAACTTTAGAAAAACTAAATCCTCCCCAATCAATGCAATATTTTTGTTGACAAATGATAGGTAAATTGCATCTGTGGATCAGAGCTGGGATCATAAGTACCTCAGAGGACCAGGTACACAGACAAGCCCAAGAAACCATGGCAAGACTGGAGTCTGAAGGGAGAAGCAAGGGAGGGGAGATCAGCAGGAGACACACCCAGAACCAGGGGTCTTAAACTAAGTCAATTAAGGTCATCTAAGATGGTATGTCGTTTTGTCTTTTAAAAATGAATTTTCAAGCATGGGCCCCTGCAGATTGTTCGGTTCCTTTGAGACACTTCTATTCCTAAGCTGTCACTAGATGACTGCCTTGAAGAATAGCATTTCTCCATTCTTGATTCACGCATTCACCACTTTTAAATGTCTTACTCTTGCAATACAACTGACAGGGAGTGAAGAGAACAGAAGTGATGGACAGTTGATTAGATGTGTCTCCAACAATGGCGCTGGAAAACATTTTAATCATGATCTGATTACTACTGCTTTTCCTATAAAAATTATTGAAAGAATAATAGTTAAGATGTAGCTAAGTCCTGATTATCTTTTCCCCCTACTTAAAGATTTGGAATAAGCTAGCATGAAAATGAAGAGAAAATATAATGTCTTCAACAGTCCTTTTAATCACAACTTGGCTTCTTTTTTGCTTTCTTAAACTTATTTTTTTAAGTGTTATTCCAGCCTTGATTGACAATTTCAGGTCCCTAAAGGTACTTTTACTTAGTGCTTTTTACAGTCTCAACTTATTGCTGTTAAACAGTGCCCCATTCTTACCAATAAAAAGTGCTATATTTTATCTGCAACTTGCTTATGTCATGGCCAGAAAAAACAGCAACAAAAAAAGACATAATAAAACATATGGAAAGATTTTTTCAGTCTTTTCATTGTTCACTTCTATTTTCACTTTCCTTATAACTCAATAAAATGTTATTCTTGAAAGCCTGTTTCTACCTCTCTCCCACTTTCAGTGGCTTTCCACTAATGCACATGTTCTTTTGAAAAATAACTCATTAAATAAACTTTATTTGGAGATCTTTAATAATCTACATCTTAACTGAATTTTTTTCAGATTACTTATTTTTAATTGGTTATTTTTAGTTATACACAGCAATAGGATTCTTTTTGACATAATTATAAAAGCATGGAATATAATTTGTTCTAATTCAGTTCCCAGTATTTCCTCTTCCCCCCCTTCTTCTCCCGCCATCCCATTCCCTTCCCTCTACTCTACTGAACTTTCTGCTATTTACTTATAGCTTTTTTATTTGTTCTAATTAAACATGACTACA
>JAJEJO010004429.1:15244-41518 GCA_020662805.1 Glaucomys volans
TTAGCATCCACATATCAGAGAAAATATTTAGTCTTTGATTTTTTAGACTTGGCTTATTTCATTTAGCATGATATTCTCCAACTCCATCCATTTACCAGCAAATGCCATATTCTTGCTTCTTACTTACAAACTTTATGTAAACTGTCCACTTTGGATACAGTTTAAGCAGTTACAAAACAATTTCCTTACAGCTATGTACAGGTACCTACAAGGTAAGTCAGTGGGTGGTTTTAGCTAATTATGGAGAATCAACATTGAACAATGACCACAGTAGGCTAAAACCAGGTAAGATACCGACTCATGCAAGAAGATATATTTTGGCTTCAAATTTGATCCTAATTGCCAAAAGAGATATATCATAATATCAAGACAAAGTAGCTTACTATTCATAGTGGGTGATTTGAAGAAACAAAGGAAGTCTGGGTGGAGAAGATTGACCCTACAATGTGGTTAGGATTTCTGATATGACTGGGAGAAGACAGTAGAAGTGAAGAGGGGGATGTAAGTGAGGGAAACAGAAAGTCAAGCAGGGCACATTGGCACAAGCAAAAGCTTCATATTGGTGAACAAAAGTGGATAAAGCTTTTGGGTAATGGAAGCTCTGAGGTATTTTAAATGCCAGGTTCATGAGTTTGCAGTATTTTTATAGTCCAATTTCCCCCCTCCAACCCCACCTTCATTCTCAGCCTCTCTCTTTCTCATACTGCTGCCAATGTAACCCACCTAAAAGAAAAAAAAAATAATACATTAACTCCATTGCTGCAGGTTTCACAGTGGATCTGAGTGGATTTTAGGGAGCTGTGACTCCTTAAACCACTTGAGTGTGTGTGTCTATTAGAGGATTTGTAGCTAAGCATCAGGACACAAGTTCCCTCTGGCTGAACTAGGCCTGGAGGATAACTGGTGGCCCTTGCCAGGCCTTGTAGGGAGCTGGATATGCAAGACCCCTCTTTGGTTCAAGCAACCATCAGGCAGAAGTGGAAAAGTAGCATCTGGCAACCCAACATGCATGGCAAATGGGTTGATTTCAGAGGGCACTAGTTGAATTCCTAGGACACTTACACAATGGAATTCCATGTTATGGGCTCACTGAACTCAAGCTAACCTTCACGTAACTCACCAGTTCACACTGTAGATGTATTTAATTTTAGCAAAACAACTGCAACTGTGTTAAATTTATATTCACAACTTGAATTTTACAGATATTAATTTTATAGATATTATAGATATTTTAGATTAATTTTTAAAATCTGTATTGTATATGTTGAAAAGTAGGGAGGTATATGTTCCTCTTTCTTCTTCTCTCTCTCTGTATGGATACATACATAGGTAGGTAGGTAGATAGCGTTGTCTTTTCATCTTAAAATAATCCTTGCAATGAGGAGATGGAAGGTCAGAGGGACTAAGTAACTTATGCAAGGTCAAGCAGCAATTAAATGACAAATTTAGAATTTTAACTCAGTTCTAATTGAGGCCATTTCCTCTGAACATGCTGATTCAGAAGTCATCTTCAAAGATATGAATGTGAAATTTGTGAAGGATAGTTCTAAGACATAGAAGCAGAAATACAAAGACCTAGACTCATCTACAATCCCTATTTCTGGGCTGCATCAATTCAGAAGAAAACTATAAAATATGGTCTTACTAAATCAAAGAGTTATATTTGGTTTGATGATTTTTTCAAATCTCTCATTCCCTTGACTCTTTGAGTCCTTACCAGATTTCTACTGCTCTCTAAACATTTCAAATTTCAAGAGCTAAGTTGAAACAATGAAGAGCTCTTTTCTATAAAGAAGGATTTTGTTTGTTTGTTTGTTTGTTTGTTTGTTTGTTTTTGGAGGTGCTTGGTATTGAATCCAGGGCCTTGCACAAGCTCCCTACCACTGAGCTACACTCCCAACCCAGGAAATATATTTTATGGTTAATGGATCCCCATTTCCCTAAAACACCAAAACCCAACTTCAAATACCATTTCCATTGTTGCTCTTTTTTCTTTTCTTTTTCTTTCTTTTTTTTGTCCCCACCTCTTTCAAAAATAAATAACAGTGGCAACAAAAATCAACAACATTTGGCCTTGACCTTCTTGAAGTTTAAACTAGATCAGTGCTTGGTTTCCCAGCCAAAGTGGGAGAAGCAGCTAGCTGGTTACAAGTCCTTCAGCATGTGAAAGAACAATGGAGTGGAGAGCTTTGAAATTAAAACCATACGTTCTATAGGAAACAGCTCCAAGTGTTACTTGACTCCTAACTAGGCATTCTGCTTCTAACATGATTTGGACAAATACAGGAAACCCTGCAGGCATGGAAAGAGAAACGCCTCTCTTCCAGGAAGAAAAAGAGCAGCATCCCAGGGCACGAGGACCACTGGGATTCTGGACATCATCACACGCCAAGGCTTTGGGGGGACCTCATTTTTATAACCACACAGGAAGCCCTTTTCTTTCCCAGGAATCCTCTCCAGGGGAGAAGCTCTATGTAGACTTCTCCTGATGTAATGAATGTCAGCGCATTCCCAGCTAGGATATGCATTCTAACCTTATCAAATGAAACTGACCTTCCTGCCCCAGCATGTTCTCCTTGTTCATCACTATGATTAATTTCAGGAGTGCAGTAATGTGGTCTCTAGATGAATTACACAGTCCTATTCAGATGGCAAATACGGTATGTACCTCTAGTATCTTCTCACCCTTAGGAGAGAGGTCATGTGCTAACTTACAAGAGAGAGGCTTTTAAAATAGTTGGCTTACATCCACTCTGCATCTTACGAAGGGCTATGCCCAGACTAGCCTGTCTTCTTTCTATTGGCAGCAATCCACTCTTTCCAGCTCATTTTCTATCTGATACCATCAAGTGGGAGTCACACACAAAATGAAAAAGTTTACCACATCATTCAAGATTTTACAGTACTGTTTTAGCCAATAAGGCCACCAAGAGTCATGAGAGTCCTAGAATTGGAATTCAATAATTTCCTGAGTTATGCTTAGCCACCAGAGATTTCCAAGTTAATTGCCCTGATCCGTGCTACTGAGTTTCCTCAAGTGACAAAAATGTCATTCTGTTTATCATCACTGTCAAAGGAAATGAAATATGCAAAATAAAAGCTGGTCAGAAATTGCTCTTGGTGTGCCTTTCTGAATCGGAGTGATCATTTCAACACCAACAGAACACAAATTTTCCTCAAAAACTTTGCTGGGAGCTCTAAGTGGTTGAGGTCACAGAAAATGAATTACTTCACATTTCTACCTTCTCCATTTCCAAGACTAAGTTTTTCTTTGTGTTATTGAGACAAAGTCGCTGTATGTTGCTCAGGCTGGTCTTAAACTCCTGACCTCAAATGATCTTCTTGCCTCAGCCTCCTGAATAGCTGGGATTACAGGCATGTACCACCACATCCAGCAGTTTCAGGGTTTTTGTTGTTGTTGTTGGCTTTTTGTTGTCATTTTTGCTTTAATCGAGGCATTTTCTTAGAATTCAAAGTAAAGTAGAAGGAAATTGTTCTTCCATGCTCCAGGATAGTCCAAATACTCAGACAAATGACTGCTTCTTACCATCTGCTCTCCTTTGTGGCCCAGAACTGCCACCTGCAGAAGCCTCTACTGAGGTTTCCAAGGAGCTAGAGGGGAAAAAAAATTGGAGTGTCCAGAGGATCTGTGGGTGAATGTGGATGAAGACAAGAAACTCTAAGTCCAGGAGCTGAGTCTGGGAGTCAAACAAGGGTATCCTACCCACCCAGCAGGGTCCTGCTTCTCAAATTAGGCGCTCCCTTGTTAGCTGCAAGTCTACAAATTCAGTCAATGACAACACCCATTCCCTGTGCCCTTGGGATTCAGAGATAAATAGGAAAAGGCCTCTGCTTTGAGGAGCTCACAGGTGAATGGAGAAGGTAGGAACTTTGTAATCAGCTAACGTTGCCTGGAAGAGGTGAAGAGGGACTCACCGAGGCGATTTGGGAGCTAGGTTTTGAAGGGGAAGTTGGAGGCTGCCAAACACAGAAAGGAAGGCAGAGGGAGTCATTTAGAAAGGCCAGAGTCTGCCCTGCATGGCAGAGAATGAGGTGGAGGAGGCCAGATGTTGCAGGAAATGAGGTAAGGCAGGTCGCCAGATGGAATGGCCTGTCCTTTCATTAACCCAAGGATAGGGCAGTGTGGTTAGCAGCAGCATGGGGATAGGCCGAGGGAGGGCGGTGTTGGGGGAGAGAGGCCAGCTGTGAGGCTGTTGCCATAGTCCCAGCAAGTGCTGGTGAAGGCCAGACTAAGGCAGTGACCACAGGAACCGCAGGAACCGGGGAGAAAGGTCACATCGCAATGATGATTTGGGGGGTGGAGCTGACAAGGCTGGGTGTGGGTGATTAGTGCCCAAGGTGTCTAGTTTGGGGTACAAAGTTGAATGTGGCAGTTCTGAAGGAGGCCTCCACTATCTCTGCTGCTATTGCCCTCTCTTTCTCTATCTCCAGGTAGTTCTATCTCCCCATCTGCCTATCTTTGGGTCTGGCTGGCTGTCTACTTCTGTTTCTCTCTCTGATCCTCTCCATCTCTGTCTTTGTTTCTCACTGCCTCATGGTTTGCTGCTCTCTACACATCATTTGTTCTCCTCCAATGACCAACTACTTCCAAACCACACTCTTTCTGCTGCCTGGTAACTTCATACACATGCCTTTGACATCTCATCGCCCTCCTTCAATTCCATGAAAGTCTCCCACTTTCCATTTCACTGTTCGTTATGAAATTAATTTCCTGTTTCCTTGTTAAAATTCCCCTCAAAAAAGAGAATCTAATGAACCCAACTCTTCTTTCTATGCTAGTTCAGAGGGTCATTCATCCTAGCTGCTGATCAGAATCACCTGAAGGGCTCTTGAACACGATGAAAATATGCTTGCTACACTTGTCATGTGAGGAGTAAAATGGTTACGCGAACGTTTATGGTGCCTTATGATAAGTTCTATGGTAGAGCACACAGGAGAGGCCTCTGCTCCCTGGCTGTGGCCTGTGTGTAAGGAGAAATCTCTCTGGAGAGATGGCCTCTGAGCTGAACCTTGGGGGCAACTGTAATGATCAGTGAGGTGGAGAAGAGAAACAGGACCACATGCAGATGAAACCAGCAGAACAGAGCAAAAGAAGACTTTGGGGCAGAATGGCATTAGTGATTCATACTTCAAGTATGCTCTGCCAGCCCCCCCTAAACCCATGACAGTTCTTCAGAAAACCCCTCAGTTTCTTTACCCTGGAAGTGATGGACCTGCCAGAACATGAAGGGCTCTTCAAACCAGAATAAGGTGAACTGGAAGAGGGTAGTGAGAAATGAAGAAGCCCAATTATACAGTCTGGTATTCACCTGGCAGCAATCATTTATTAATCATCTACATGCTGGGCATTTTATGTGCATTACTTCATTTAGGTCAATAGTATTATACTCCAGGAATATAAAAAGAAACCAAGGTTTCAATAGCTTCAGTTTACACAATTACAAAGTTAGAAAATGGCAAACCCAGAATTTAAACTTATCCATTAAAGTTCCTTAAATTAAAAAAAAATGGGGAGGAGGGATTCTATATTTAGAAATGAAAAACAAGGTAAAAGTATGTATGTAGTTGAAGATAATGTATAATGGGGTCCTTTCATCACTCAAGTAGTTTGAAGTACTCATAATCATGTCTATATAGGTAGGTTTACTAAAGATTCTATATCCTATATTTTAGTTTATTTCAAACATTTTAACAGTAGAAAGAATACTTCCTTTAGGCAAAATTTGTTGTGGATGTCCAATCTGTAAGATAAATGAAACAGGAGCTACTTGGGCCACTGAGAAGTAGGAAGTTCATTGGACATCAGCACTGCCCTCTCTCCTCTCAAACATTTCCCCAGAACTCAGGGACTCCATGGCTCTAATGTATGACCTAAATAAGTTTTATAATTCTTGCATTTTTTTCTACATACCATTCAAGAGAATGGGTCCAGGAAGCAAACAAATGCCTTATGGGGTGACAGAGGTGTATCTTTGCCCAGATGGAATATCGTGGCTGGATAGGAGGACTCTGGCCATCTGGAGGATAATCTGTGTTGTCATGGGTGCTCCTATGACCTAGAGGAGAACAGGACCAATCATGGACCTGGTTTAATGCCTGCTCCAAGACCATCACCTCCCTACAGAGGTCCTGACTTTTGTCCTCAGAGGCCATAGAAGCAAATAGTGATGTCAAAACTTATTTTGGGACTAGGCACAGTAGTGGATACCTGTAATCCCAGTGGCAGGCAAGTTCAAAGCCAGCCTCAGCAACTTAGTGAGGCCCTGAACAACTTAGCAAGATCCTGTCTCAAAATAAAAAATAAAAAACAGGCGGGGGATGTTGCTCAGTGGTTACTTGCCTCCTGGATTCAATCTCTGGTATAAAAAGAAAGAAAGAAAAAGAGAGAGGGAGAGAGAGAAGGAGGGAGAGAGTGAAAGAAGTGAAACTTATTTTGGATGGGGGAGTTGCCAAGACTATTCTTGATGAAGTATGTGGTTGACCCCAGCAGATGACAAAGTCATCTAGGCACAATGCTTTGTCACTGTTTCTCTGCCAGCTTTAAGGTTCCTTCTGACTGGAAGATGAAAGTCATCATAAAGTGATTCACACCTGCTCAAACATGATCTATTTTGCTGCCAGCACTGGGCACTCCTAAGTCCCTGTTCCTTTTAAAGAAGTAGAAGGATTTTAGCACAGTATGTTTTGGTGACCTCTGTTCTGGTTTTCACAGGACAAAGGGGTCCTGAGGACACTAAATTTTCAGTACTAAACAAAAGAAGGTTCTGGGAAAAACCAGGACAAATTGTTACTTTATTACAGCCTAACACACCACTAACTTCACTGTGGTAACTGACCTATAACACCAAGGGCAGATGCTATTTGGGGGGGTTTGAAGAGATAAAATCACTTTTATATATTTTAAATGTATTCTTTAATAACCATGTCAAAGCATTTATGTTCTTCCTGTCACAAATTCACCAAATGTACTTACTGTCTCAATGCAAAAAGAAAAAGATGTTTAAAATCCAGTTAAATATACTTAAGTATACATTTATTGCTTATGGTTAATTTTATGTGTCAACCTGGCTAGGCATGGAACCAGATATTGAAGCAAATATCATTCTAGATGTTTCTGTAAATATATTTCAAATAAAGTTGACATTTAAATGATAGACTTTAACTAAAGCTGATTACCCTGCACAATATAGGTGAGCTCATCCAATCAGTTAAAAGCCTAAAGAGACAAAAAGACTGACCTGCCCCCATGAAGAGTGGATTCTGCCAGCAGACTGCTTTCAGACTGAAACTGCAACTCTTCCCTGTACCTCTACAATCACACAAATTCTTCAAAATAAACCAACTATCTTTCTTTCTATCTATCTATCTATCTATCTATCTATCTATCTATCCATCCATCCATTCACCCATACACCTATTCATAATTTACCTCTATATGCATGTATGGAACTAATAAAAAAAAAGATTTTACTAGAAACTAATAACCTGCTACAATTGTTTGGACTTTTGGAAGTTTAGAAGAATTTCTGAAGCATAGCCAATAATTTTGCAAAAATTACTTTTCATGCAATAAATATCAAGCCTTCCAATACCTGATCACACCCTTCATATTTAGAATACGAAATTGATTTACTACATGAATAGCAAATGTGGGTGTACACACTATGAAGGAGCATCCTTGACAGACACCCAGATTAGTTCATTCAATCTTGACTTGTCACATAATTTGGATACTTCTTGGCTCCTTGGATTCACTGGGTTTTTGTTTTGTTTTGTTTTGCTTTGTTTTTTGGTTTGGTTGGTTGGTTGGTATTGGTTATTTTTTTAATTTCTAGGTTCCAAGTACAATCCGTTTTATGCCATCTGAATCTCAATCTAGTGACTTCAGCAATTTAGAGGTTCTAATAATTGACAGAATTCTAGCCTTTCCTTCCCTTACTCAGTTTATATTTCTTCCTGAAATCTTCCCAGTTTGCTTTTCTGGGTTCTTCTGAGAGGGAAAGTTTGAGATTTCTTCCTTTTACCCTTTATCACTGTATGTGTATGCTCAGGATATTTGTAAACACTCACACACATAAACACATACACACTGAGTTTTTAACACAAAATGTGCAAAGGTTTTATTCTTTTTTTTTTTTTTTCTTCATTCCACATCCTGATTCTGATGCAGCTGCTCTAGTTGGAAGTTGATCTATTCTTTCCTCAGTGACTCTGCACTTCTTGGAGGAAACTTGATGAGCAGCTCAGCAGAGTATGCCCTGCTGAGCAAGAATACTCTAGATTGTCATCCAATTTGCATCCTCAGGGCAGTGTGAGCAGGCTTTTGTTCCTAGAACTAATGTTGGAATCAAGATGTGACTGTGGAATCAGCCCCAAGGCCTTGTATCAAAGCTCTCCCTAACTACTCTTTATCATGACATACTGTTTTGGGACCGGTTGCCCAGAAACATCTTGGTTTTCCTCTTGATGATGTAAGCAACATGGCATTGCCTGAGGATGGGCGTGATTCTGGCACCATGACAGCTATAATTTCACAAGCAGCCTGAAGAAAGGGAAGGAGAGGCCTCTCCTAATCCCTCCCTCCACCCCTCAGACCTGATGTTCAGATCTCACGCAATCATAACTTCTGACTCTGCCCAAAAAGAGAGGGGCAAGTCCACTCCTTTGAGGCAATTGTCATTTGTAATCTCTTAAAAGGTTTAAGAAGAGTAGTAAACCAAGCTACAGTCCCTGATGCTGCACTGTCTCAGGGCAGCACTGATCCTTACTCCCTTGCACCCCTTCTAGATCTTCTCACCCTAACCCAACGTTTTTGTCTGTCCTGGTGTGGTGACACAGACCTTCATCCCTGAGGGATTTCAGCCCTGGTTGCCTTAGGATTGTCAGGTTGTTTCCATGTAATTGTTCTTTAATAGTTATTAGTGAGCACAGAAGAACCAAGAGAAGCCCCAGGAAATCCCCTTGGGATCTCAACATACTCCCCCCTCATTCCTCAAGGGACTCATCACCAATTACACCTGCCAGTGTATAGTCATCTTTTTTCTTCTTCTAATAGTTCACAGGTATACAGAGCCCAAAGTGACCAGATGGTAATTGTAGCCCCAGTTCAGTGGAACCCATGGCAGAGAGTTTCCACCTTGGGGACTGGGCACTCTAATCTGGCAGAAATTACAGTTATGGGGGTAAGAAGTTCAAATTCTGAAAGTGTCACTTGGAGTTACAGAGGAGCAGAATCAGTCCTACATTCTCTATTCATCCACTGGCTATGTATTTATCTATCTATCCATCCATCCATCCATCCATCTATCTCTCATCAACCTAGTCAATCACACCATAAAGGACAGCGCTCCACCCCTCCAAGGTGCCATGGTTTTGCTGGAGTCTTAGCAGAGCCCAGCTGGTTGCTTCATGGCTACAGTGAACTCTACGGTCATGAGCCTAATGTTTCAATTCCTTTGCAATTAAATGGGCCCTTTATTCTGAGGAAATGTCATGTGTACAATGTTAGTATATCAGGCATCCTGTAGGTACTTAGTTGGAGCTGTTGATGGAGGTACTATGGACAGGGAAGACAAGCCTTTTTCCAGAGTATTATCTCAGGTATGGATAATTCACTGCCCTCACTAAGGTGGAGGGGGTCTGATGTAACTGACTTGCTACCAGTTAGCTGGTAAGTCTTTCCAAAATTGGGGAAATATCAGAGGTGCATCATCAATCTCTGATTCTGGCACAATGGGAATTCAGCAGCAACATCAGCCTTAGAGAAAGCCCATGCTGTTTGCATGCTTAGTTTCTGTCCTTCCCATCATGACTTCATAGTCTCATCATACAAACAACTCAGTAGGAAGATGATAGACACTCATTCGACAGGTCATGCTATTTACTTGCTGTTGACAACTTTGGATGAATTTGTTATTCTCTGGTGTGTAGTATTAATATGAGACAAAGGGTATGCATGCCTTGTGTCCACTGCCACAAGTCTTCGTACATACATTTCTACTAGAAATACTTGTCCCATGTGCTCATATCTTGTTCCTTCTGAATATCATTTCCCACTGCTCAGGGGTCAGTATGCAGTCAGTCACATACTGCATAACATTGTGGTTGACAACAGACCAAATATACCATGGTGATTCCATACGATTATATTGCCTAGTGATGCCATCTTAGTTTGTGTAAGTATGCTCTATAATGTTCACGCAGTGACAAAATCACCTAACAATGTACTTCTCAGAACATATTCCCATCAAGAAGTGACCCATGCATATCATTTCCTCAGTTCACTTCTTCAACATGAAATGTATCAGCAAAAGTATTTCCCTTAACTCTTCCTGCGGGAGAATCTGTCTTAACTAGTTTCTTGTCACTCTTTCTGTCCCCTTTTTTACCCATTGGTTCTTCTTAGTTATACATGCAAGTAGAATCTATTTTGATAAAATTATACAAGCATGGGATATATTGTATTCTAATTAGGACCCCATTTTTGTGGGTGGGCACAATGGTGGGATTCACTTTGGCATTTTCATATGTGTACATAAAAAACTTATGTTAGATTTATTCTACTGTCTTTCCTATTCTTATCCCACCTACCTTCCTTTCGTTCCTCTTTGTCTAATCTACTGAACTTGTCACTCTTGAGTGGGGCTTTAATGCAGCCTTAGTTCATTCCTGGCTAGCACCAATATATTACACTAATCCAAAGCTCCTTCTGCCAGTTGGTCACAGGGAATCCCCAATGATGCCATAGGTATGGACTGAGGGAACAACACTGTAACATAAAGATAGGTGAAATGAGCCTAAGCTACTTGTTTATGCAATTTACTCAGCTGTTCAAGACTGATGTCAGTTCAGTCCTGAGTGTACCCCATCTACCATGTCATGGACTGTTGCCATACCTTCATCGCCTTATGATTTGGTAGATCTGATAACATTCAGCACATGACAAACAGCTCTGGTTTCAAAGTCACTTGGTGTTCCATGGTGGGGACAAAATTGTTATCTGTGGTCAATGTGATGTTGTTTTTCAAATGGAGCTTGGTTCTTGGCTGCAAAAGATATGGCTTTGTTCCAGAATCCTAAGGATCTGTACTATTATTCTTCTAATGAGACTTTTCAGAGATTCTATCCAACATTCTTACTCACAGATGTCTTTAAAACCTCTCTTCCTCTGGACTACTTTTGAAATTGGCTGGCTGGCTGGTGAGTGTGTGTGTATGTTTGTGTGTGTGTATGTGTGTGTGTGTGTGTGTTAAGAAGAATAGAGAACCCAACATCCTAGTTGTCTGCCTATTCATCTCATTCCTAGCATTGTCGTGACCCTTTACCCATCACCACAATTCCTGTGGGTCAAAGCAACCCTCTGGCTAGATTGTTCTGAGATGTGACCATGATTCCTGGCCTGGAGGCAATAAGGTATGATGGCAGGCAAATCTGGAAGAGAATGAGTACCATAGCATAGGACTTCAGGTTATGTCCTTGCCTAGTCTCCAAGGAAGGTGACATCATAGCCACAGAGATTTGGATTCAAGATTATCAGATTGTCTGCTCAGTTGTCTCCATTTCAGGTCTCAGGTTCCTACTCTTGCCTTATCAGTGTCTTCATTTCAAGGCTGTACATTTCTTCTCCTTGTAGGTTTGCCATCCTTTAACATTGAATCCCGGGTGTGATTTTCTGTCTCATCTGCCCTGCAGCTGCAGGTGATAAGAGGATTTTAAATGCCGCCATAGAGGACCTCTCGCTTTCACAGCATGTTATAAGTAGGTAATTAGCTTTCCTGAACCTGTTATTTGTTTTTGCAAATCTTCCAATGTCATCAAAGTCAACTGCCACATAATACCATCCTTATAATTATCATTTCCTCTGTACTGATCAGGTGTAGCAATTACTTCATATGCCAATATCGTGCCTTCTACCACATACCAATTAAGCCCAGGTGAACATTTTAGCAGTTGTAATATCACTGCATGCCAGGGATCAGGGCTGTCCAGCCATGATCAGGAAGGTCCAAAGTTCTACACTGGAGGTCTGCTTTCTGAGGGTGCTCCTCACACCATGTCTTAGCCTGAGTTCTTTAAAAAACAAAACCAGAGGCAAAAATTTTTGTACTGGCAGTTTATTGTATGTTATAGGGTGGAATCCCAGGGGAGAAGAGAAATGAGCCAGGGAATGAGGGAAGAACAAATAGAAGGAGGTACATGATCAAGGTAGCTAGAGCTTCACAACAAACACATTGGTTGCTTAGTTTTGAGAAGACATCTCCAGAGACACCATATTAAAAAAAATGGCCTCTTGGAACAATCTGTTGGGCAAACACCTGTCAAATAGGCAATCAATCTGTGAACAGCTGTTGTCTCATTTCTTATCTCCCATTGGTCAAAGTTCACCCATTGTGCCCACCTCCCCCTCACCCTGTCCCTGAGTTGTATCAACACCATCTCAGCCAGCCACTGGCATGAGATCCAGTCCAGGCAGTGTATGGCTGCAGTGGTCTCCTTTTCTTGGTTGGTGATGTTTGTTGATACTTCTCCACTAGTGGGGATGACCCCAGTCACAGCAACAAGGTCTCTGAGAGTGCAACAGTGGAATAAACTGTTGCTGGAGTCTTTCTGGTTAGTGAAGAAAGCCAGGCACCAAAGCCAGGCTACGGGGGCAATGAGTAGGGAAGAGAGGGTCTGAGTGACTCATAAACTGGGCCTCTGCTCTACCTCTCAGTAAGAACCTTTCCTCATTTCAGAATGTTATAGGCCCACAGGACTGGAAAGTTCTACACAAATCACTTGGTTTAGCCTCCATATTTTTCAGGTGAGAAATGTGAGCTTGGAAAGTTTGAGTGACAGTCTCAGGTCGAACAGTCAATGGGGAAGTGAGAATGCTTGACTCCGTTCCAATCTTCATTCCACAATATCACACTGATAAAGCTAGTGGGGGCTGGTGGTCATCGGCATTCCACTTTGCCTTTGTCAGTCTTTTGGAGGTGTTAGTTTAGTGAGGTAATGTCTACAGGCCATCTTAAGAACACTGAAAGAAAGATGTTATGTAATTTTGAAATGCTATT
Source organism: Glaucomys volans (assembly GCA_020662805.1). NCBI lineage: Eukaryota > Metazoa > Chordata > Mammalia > Rodentia > Sciuridae > Glaucomys > Glaucomys volans. The sequence goes on from JAJEJO010004429.1 coordinate 28,321, forward strand.
GTTGGTTTTGGAACAAAAATTCTTTAAACAATACCAGCCTTTCTTGTTGATGAATCAATGTGTTATAAGAATCTTTATTTCCAAAGGTGGAACCACACCTTAAGAAATGAATTAGAGGGGAAAAAATGAAATAGAGTATAATACAGAGAAGGAAGTGCAAAAGACAAAGCTGAGTGTGCTGATGGAATTCTGCACCCTTTAACTCTGCATCTATTATGTTAAGCAACTGAGGCATGCCTCGGAGGTCATCCTAATATTTATGTGTGCACCTAAGTTGAAGCCTAGTTCTCTGCCTTTTTAGCACAGTCGTGGAGGTGACATTGTAGCTGTTATAAGGATCAATGTGTACCTACGGCAGAAGCCCCTTGTTCCTGGAAAATATCCTCATGGCTAGCAAATCCAGCCTCTTTACTTTTGGTGGACACATGAACTGTAGCTGCCATAGGATGTACCAATCTTTCGTTTAGTGTTCCAAGTAATATCCTAGGATAATTCTCATTTTATTTCCTGTCTGAGAAAAATTTTTAAAAACATTCTGGCTTACTAAAATCTGTTTCCTATCATGTCTTAAATTAGCCTGGCAACTTAATTGTTTGAATATGTGCTCCAGCTCTGTGGGAGGAAACTGATGAGCTGGCTTTGAATTTCCACAAATAGGTGCCAGCCACCGTGTGCCCTGGCACTGGCCTGGGGTGCTTTCTGCCAAAGGCAGAGTTTCACTTCTGATTTCATGGTGAAGCAAACCCAGGATGAGAAGAGAGCTTACAGACAGGAGGGAAAACAGGGTCTCTTCAATCTGTCAGCTCTTCTTCTTGTGTCCCTCATCAACCCAGAAGGATCCATTGATATACAACAGGGAAAATGCCCTCTAAATGCAATTCACTGAAGTGTGAGAAAAAGCCCAGGTTGTTTCCAGGCAAGGCTTACATCAGCAGTGCAAGTAAAGCATTTGAACTAGTGTTTCCATCATGGAAGGAATGTTCACTTCCAGGACCTGCCAGGTGCTACTCTGGATGCTAAAAGCAGCTTGTGCCAGAATGGAGGTCATAGCTCCCTTCCTTGGGTGCATGTATAGCTGCCATTTTATCCGTTTAAGATGGAGCAGACTGTTGCCCTTCTGCGAAACCACACTGTTGAAAACTGAGAAATATACAACCACACACTGCTTTTGTTGTTTCCTGAATTATGCAGAGTATTCTTTTCAGTGAATTCTACTGTGTCGATTTTCTGAAATGTCAAGGTCTATTACATGCTGCCCAGAAAAATCCATTATGGATTTGCACAGTTGGGCCAAAAAATAAGACTACCAGGAATGGAGACTGAGCAGGGGCTGTAGAATTGTACCCTCTAGGGGGTGTGTTTTATTGGCTTTTTCTCCTCTTCTTTATGTATTGAGGAAGCTTTTGAAAGGCACATGCTTCTCAAACCTGGAGGTGCCAGGAAATCTAGGAGGGGCAATCTCTAAATCTGAGCTGGAGGACTTTCTGCCGCTCCTTGAATGTACGACCTTAGCAGAGCAATTTGAGTAACAGCATCAGCTGCTGGTGTTTCTGAAATTATAATAGATATTGTCCTTAAGCGCTCATTGAAGGCCCTGACCTCCTACATGAACATGAATACAAAGTTAGCAATGAAATGGGGCCCAGAAATATTATGGGGCACTGTTCCCTATTGTAGAAGAATCATGTGATGCAGATGTATAAATGCAGGACTGTGGCATGCTATCATGGGTATCTGCACTGATACTACCCATTACCTTATTTTAATGTACATGACTGGTGTTATTAATGAAATATAATTTTTTTAAAAAAGAATAGACTTTAAGGACCTGGGGTTGTTGGCTCCTGCTTGCCTAGCACGTGTGAAGCACTAGGTTTGACCCTCAGCATCATGTAAAAAATAAATAAAATGAAGGTATTGTGTTCATCTACAACTAAAAAAAATAAAAAATAAAAAATTCTAAGAAATGAAACCTTAGATACTTATAAAAGCATATACACGAGAACATTAATTATAACACAAAATGGCAAAAGTTAAATAAATTAGATTATGGCCCATGCCTTATGGCATGCTATCCAAATCAATGTTGGGGAGTGGGATTCAAGGTTATTTTTATTTTATTTTCCTTATTTTTATCTCAGTTTTCTTTTCAGTTCCTCTCCAATTCAGTATTACCTGAATAACACAATTGAAAATTGTTTTAAAAAGAAAATAAAAGGTTCTTTGGTGTAAGCTATGGTAATAATAATTAGTAAAAATAACTTACAGATATCTAGAATGGACAGAATTGCTTTTAAAAGGAGTTAGTTTGGTATGTGACAGATATTGTTGACTTTATTATTATTCCTTCAGTTTAGAACTCTATCAAGCCATATGTGTGTTTATCTATGTACATGTATATGCACACATATATACATACGTAAATATGTGCATAGATATGTGTCTTGAGTTAATTATAGAGTTACATGCAGTTGTGAGAAACTACCCACTTTCCTTCAGTGGCAATATATTGCTAAACTATAGTATAAAATCACTGGCAGAATACTGACATTGACACCATCTACTGATCTTATTCAGATTTCCCAATTTTACTTGTATGCATTTGTGTGTGCATGTGCACATTAAGTTGCATACGCTTTTACCACCCATAGGTTTGTAACTAACACAGAGAAGATACCAAATAGCAGAACATCAAAAGACCTCTTATATTGTCCTTTTAAAATCACACCCACCTCCCTGTTCCATTCCACTCCACCCCTAATCTCAAATTCCTGGCAAACACTAATCCGTTCTCCCTTTCTGAAGTTTAGTCATTTCTAAGATGTTAAATAAATGGAATTGTGCATATATAACCTTTGGGAGTTGACTTTTCTCACTCAGCATAAATCCCTTGGAGTTTGGGTATCATGTTGATCTCACCCTCTTAGTTGCTAAGAGTATTCCAGGCTGTGTCTGGGCCAGTTTAACCATGCACCGATTGAAGGACACCTGATTCCTGGTTTTGGTTATTACACTAAAGCTGCTGTGAATATTTATGTATAGGTTTCTGTGCAACCATACATTTTCATTTTTCTAGGATAATCACCCAAGGAGTACAAACTGCTGCTAGGTCATATGCTATGTTTATTTCATAAGAACCTTCCAAAATATGTTCCAAAGTGTTTGTGTCATTTTACAGTTCCAACAGCAATGTGTGAGGGGTCCAACTACTCCACATGATCTCCAGCACTGGGTATTGTCCCTCTTTGCCTTTTCATCGTTCTGATAGGTGTGCAGTGCACTGTGGTTTTAGTTTTACCCAGGTCAACTCCACTCACATTGTATTGATATAGAAAATCCCATGGCCACATCTAACTTCAATAAATGGAGGTAGAAAAGCAGTTGTCCCTGAGCCTAGCAGAAGAAAGCAGGAAACCCTGCCAAACAGCAGCAACATCTGTCACAAATTGCCTATTCTTTTGTCCATCTCTTTTTGTGGTTAGACTTTTGGTGAGCTTTATGATGGTAGTCAAGGAAATGAGTGACAAAGCTGGGGTTTACTCTATGTCATTATAACTGTATTAGTTGACATCTGCAGAACTTGGGTCTCTTTGCTTTTTGTGTCCAGAATCTAGACTTTATTACTCATCAGTCAGAGCACCGAAGGGGCAAAGGGAAAGTGAAGCATAAAATGCAAATTCATCCACTTTCAATGTGTCCTTGGGCCTTGCAGCACCCCACTGGAAAGCTGCTTCTGAGGGCCCACTGCCAGGTTTGAGTTTCAGAAATTTGCATATTAATATCATTATAGTCTAATTTATACAATCTATTCAGAGTAAGCCTTCTTAGGAGGCCTTGTCCAGCCCTAGTTGGACATCTGTGTTTATTAGAAGTGTGTGTATGTGTGTAGGAAGACATATTAGAAAGCCAATGTGGCCAACCTCCTCAGTAGCCTCATTTACATCTCATTAATGTTTTCCTTTCCTCTATTTCCTCTTCACATTTTCTCTTCCTTTTTTTCCCCCAAGGAACCCTGATGTTTTTTGAAAGTAGAATTATACTGACAGGAGTAGGAGTTAGGGTAATTTTTTGGTGGGATTTTCCTTGCCTATTATGTGCAGATAATCATATCTTCTCCAGAGCCATACTTCTCCCAAATTTTGTCCTGTCATCCATCCATCCATCCATCCATCCATCCATCCATCCATCCATCATGTACATGAATACCTACTATTCCTCAGGCCCTGTGTTAGTGTAGTAATGGAGATATATAACTGTGAATAAGAGAGACACAATCCTCATCCTTATGGAACTAATAACTTTTGTGGAAAAGAATTATGATAATTGATAGGAGGCCTGAAGAATACTGGAAAATGAAGGATTGCAAAGGAGCATGTAACCAGGTCATCTACCTCCTGGAAGGCAGAGCATTAGCCAGGAGAGGTTCTGTTACTTTGCATGAATGAAGACAGTACTAAGGGATTTTATTCAAATGTTTTTATTCTTTAATCTTTTGCTTCCACTGTTTATTGTGCTGCCATCTTTAGCTCTGCGTGGCAAATGGCAAGTAGCCAGTAAGTTCTCAGCAAATTTCCCATTTGTAATAGGTTTCCCACTTATCGGGGTTTGGCTTAAAGATCAAGTTGCCTTCAGGCCTACATCTGATCCTTGCCAGAAGGAGCTGGCTCTTTCTCCACCCATCTGTGTAAAGAAAGCAAAGCATTGCTCAGGTGAGAGGTTCACACGATTTGAAAAAAAAAAAAAGAAAAAAGAAAGAAAGAAAAAAAGAAAGTGAGAAAGAAGAAAGAAAGAAACTTTCCAAAAAAAAAAAAAAAAAAAAAAAGAAACTTTCCAGGAAATGAAGAGAGTAGGAAAAGGATAACTTCTTCCTCTATTTTGTTGTCTCCAAGGTGCAAACCTTTATTTGAGATTTTTATGATGTCTATCATTTTGTGGTTTTATTTCATTTTGATTTTTTTCTTTCACTGGAAAAAATGTATATCTAGGAATTCAGACCAAAATGAAATCACTACAATGCTTAAAAGTATTTTTGAAAAATAATTATTACATAAGAATCAGCACAATTGTCAACTAACAAAACCATATTCAGTGAAAATTCATTTATTCTGTAACCTGGAAAAAAAATGCGATTTTATACTATAGAATTTCCAGAAAATTGCTCTTTTTGCTTACTCTTTTGGGAAGAATTTTTTAAAGGACTAAGGTGTTTGAATTAAAATATTCCTGTGCTATCTCTTAAGGCAAACATGATTTGCTCCTTTTTTATGACTCCAAGCCATCATTATTAATTCAGGTGATTCTAATTTTCCGTTGAATATTCATGCCCTCAGCACCTACTTAAGAGGAAATGTAGGGCAATGTACCTAAATACAATGACTAGAAAGCTGTGGTTTAAAAGGATTACCACAGAAGCCTATTTATGTTTGGTTGTTTTCCATGTTTTTAAATTTATTTTATTTTTGGATGTCTCCTTCATTGTTAAGTATGTCAGGCATCCCTCCTACCTGCTTCTAGTACCCACAAAACTAACAATTTACTCCTTTCATTAGTATAAACTTGGATGCATAGATGACATCAGAACAAAATTAACAGTGACTAAAATAAGAGAGTTTATCCATCTTGTGTATGAGAATCCCATATACAAGCAGTCTGACACTAGTAATACCACATCGTGAATTTTTTAGGGATTGAGGCTACCTCTAGTTCTGCTCCAACATCCTTAGGTTGTAGCTCATATCATCACAAGATGGTAAGATGTGATGGCTCATAGAGCCAACATAACAGAGTTCCAGGTAGCAGAATAGAAAGCAGGAGGGCAAGAAGAGCTGGGCCCCTCCTTTGTAAGATACTTTATATATTTTCCTCACATTGCTGCTTATCTCTTGTTGATTGAAATTTTGTCACACTGAAAGTTGTAAGAAGACTGGGAAATACAGTTTTTATTTGGGTACAGAAGGTGTTTTTTGTGTGTACTAGGGATTGAACCGAGGGGCACTTAACACCTGAACTACATCCCTAACCCTTTTTAAAAATTTTATTTTGAGGGAGGGTCCTGCTAGGCTGTGTAGAGAGGCTCACTAAGTTGCTGAGGCTGGCATCAAACTTGAGATCCTCTGCTTCAACCTCCCGAGCCTCTGGGATTATAGGCATGCACCACCATGCCCAGCATGGTACATGAGTATTTTTAATAAAATTAGGTTTCTCATATCAAGTAGAAATGGAAGAAAAGCTGCTAGTATTAACAAGTAGTGGCCTCTGCCATATACCAAGAGCAAATATCTAAACCTATTAGAACACTGCATAGAGATAGTAATGTGGATTTCTCCTAGGATGTAAGATGAATGGCAGTGAATGCATAGACTTCTGTATTTCAGTCATTACAAGGCCTTAGAAATTTTTCTCCAGATTCTCAGCTGGGTTCTGAATGAATTTGCTACAGAAATTACATCTAAGTAACTGAGGCACTATTGTCACTGAAGGGAATACTTATATAATCCTTCAGTAGAATCTAAAATATTCTAGTTTGACATAGCCCATGGATGCATTCCAAACATGAGAGTTTCCTCTCAAAGTATGTGCCTCAAGTATGTGCAGGAATTATATGTGACCTGAACTATTTGGACAGAATCCTTACATTCAGTTTACACTTACTCCCTTTATCACTGTTTCTCAGCTCACAAAATTTATGATGGACTTTCTAGAAATAATTCTTTCACATTACATTGCATAATTCTTTGACTATAAACAAAATCTTCAGTTTGGAGTATTTCCTACATTTCTCTAAAACTATTTTTTGAAAATGTTTGAAAGCTTGGAATGAAAAAAAAGTGTACATGAAAATAAGACACCAATCTGTGTGTGTGCTTAATATAGTTGTGTTTGGCAATGATCACTATGGGCATTATTTGGGTCCCTACATTTGGTTTAAAATGAAAAGCAACATTTGCATGCACTGAGCACATGTCTGATACAGAGTTGGGTCTTGTACTCTGCCTCCTGAGTGACTCTGTTCTTATGTAACTCTCATGGTGTCCTCTGATGAATTTTATAGACTGGATTTTAACCGTCCTGATCTAGCGGTATCCCACAAATGTGGCTTTTGTCTGTGAAGCAAATGGGAAAGTAGAAATGCTTGGCTCACTCCAGAGATGATGAGCAGCTGTCATGCATGAATACAGCTGCACTGGTTGTGTCCAACTGCCCTACCAGATATTTTGAATATCTCTGGGTTAGGGATTGAATAGATCATTCTAGTTATTTGTCCAGAACTCAATGATATAGGTTTCCAGCCTTTTGAGGAGAAAGTCCTCTCCAAACAAGCAGCTCCTGCATCTTGAGCTGTCCACTGCAGGAGGAGTCTGGCAATCCCAGCTACGCATGAGGAGAGAGGTGCCTGAGCTGGAGCAGACAATGTAAAATTCTTTGTCTTTCACATTTGACATAAAAACCTTTGTTCACTCTGTTTTTGCTCTAGCATCTCAGTCATTCCGTGCCTCAACACATGAGGTTTTAGCTGGGGGAGTAGATGATTTCTTGACATGCCATTAAAAGTAAAAGATGAAACAAGAATGGCACAGGTGCCGGGCAGGGTGGCACATACCTGTAATCCTAGTGGCTGGGGAGGCTGAAGCAGGAGGATCACAAGTTCAAAGCCAGCCCCAGCTACAGTGAGGCACTAAGCAACTGAGTAAGACCCTGTCTCTAAATAAAATCCAGAAAAGGGCTGGGGATGTGGATCAGTGGTTGAGTGCCCCTGAGTTCAATCCCCAGTACCCCCAAAAAATTTTTTTGAAGGGCTGAGGATGTGGTTCAGAGGTTGAGTTACCCTGGGTTAAGTCCCCAATACCCTAAAAAATAAAAATAAAAAAAGAATGGCACAGGCATTTTCCTTCAGCACCTCTGCAGGCCTCCACCATCCATGTGCATTCCATCTGGACTACTGCAGGGAAGGAATCTGCACCTGGGATATATGACAGTGGCTGAGACCAAGTCCTTACCCTCAGGTGCTTATAATGCAGTGGGTTAGCTGGGGAGAAGTCACAGCCCAGACAGTGAGGAATCTTGAACTGGTCTATTCCCTACTGTGGAGGAGCTTGTTGAAATAAGAATAACCATAACAAAATGCCACAGACTGGGTGTTTTACATAACAATAGGTCATTTTCTCATAGTTCTGGAGGATAGAAGTCCAAGATCAAAGTTCTGACTGATTTAGTTTCTGGTAAAGTCTCTCTTCACAGCTTGCAGACAGCCATCCTCTCACATCAAACTTACAAGTTTCACATGATGAAGAGTCAGCAAGCTGTTTGGTGTATCCTCTTATAAGGACACTAAGCCTATGGAGTGAGGGCTCCATTCTTGTGATTGAACCTCAATCACTTCTTCAGAGGCCCCATCTCAAAATATAGCCATACTGGAATTTAGAGTTTCACACAAGGAATTTTGGAGCATGAAAACATTTAGTTTAGTCCATATGAAAACATTTTAGTTTAGTCCAATATGTTTGAGAGGAAACATCTGAAAGAAACAGTGGGTCTCCAAAATTTCACTCCTATCTAGAAGATTTATGGAAAAACCAATGACATGTTCACTTGAATTATTCCCACTGCTACGGATTCCCCTTCAACACTCCTTGCTCAGAACCCCAGCATTAGAAGCTACTTCCATTTGAAGAGGTGGATGATGCTCAGGCCAGTTCTAGAAGTGGTGACTGCTGAGAGAAGAGCAAAATGGAGACATCCAGGTTGTTCCCCAGGCTGCAGTTAAGAATGTCCCCCCATCTATTTTCAGAACTAAAAACAGGACAGACTTCTGAACTCAGAAAGAATATTTAAAATTGTAACTTCTCCAGAACATACACAGCATATAGTTGCTCTAGATGGTTGTAGGGAGACATTAGAAGAAATAGAGGGCTGTATAAAAGGTAAAGAAGTAAGGAATAAAGGATCCCAGCCCAGGAGCAAGATCAATCTTTCATCCATATCTAAAGAAGGAACTGGGGTTTCCAGGTAGATATTCAGGACCTGGGTGCTCCTGATCTTTGCCCCATTCAAAGACCTCCTTTCTGTGCTTCCCCTGGCCCTTTAAGCTGCTACCAGGATTCACTCAATTAGATTTCTCTTGTCTTTGTGCAGTGAACAGATATGGTGGGAATTTCTTATTCTCCCCATCCCTCCCTGTCCAGTGTCAGAGCCTGGGAGCAGAAGTACGTGTGGTTAGGGCAGAGAAGTGGGCTGAACTTTGACATACAGACATGTATCCTAATACTCTCTGGTCCTTGTGCCTGGGGAGAGACTGCTCCAGTTTCTATTACTCCAGAACAGGCACAGCCCTCTGCACATCTGTCATGTATATGCTCCAGAGCATGAGATTCCCAAGGTCTACAGGAGTGGTGTCCCTGGAGTTGTGCAGTACACAGCCACTCCCCATTCTAATCAGAATTTCTGATCTGTGGAACTGAGGCACACATTCTCCAAGTACAACCAAGCTTTCATGAGCACAAAAATGACTTGGGATACTTGCTAAGTATGTAGATTCACCTCCAGAGATTTTGATTCAGTAGGTCAATGAGCAGTACAGGAATTTATACTTTTAGCCAATAGTGCAGGTGATGATACTGCAGAGGATCCATGGACCACTCCATAGGGATACCACTTAGAGCCAAAACTGCTTAAAGAATCTTGAAGAAGGTCTGTGCTTACTTGTGGGAATTAAGAAGTATATTTCTGGGGCTGGGGTTATGGCTCAGTGGTAGAGCACTTGCCTAGGATGTGTGAGGTACTGAGTTCAATTTTCAGCACAGCATATAGATAAATAAAATAAAGGTCCATTAACAACTAAAAAACATTTTTAAAAAAGTATAGTTCTGAAGACTTCACATTACAGAGCAAAAGAGTTCAACAGATAAACTGCATGGAGAAGGTGGGAAGGGAACTACAGGTGGAGGAAGGTCGTGAAGCAACTTCATTATGATGACCCTATCAAACTATGATATTACCTTTATTTACTTTGGGAACTGATGCGTTCTTTTAATGACATAGAGAGACTAACCCAAATGATTCCTTAAATTGTCTGGTAGTATGTTGGGGACTAATACATTCTAATAAAGTGAATCCATGAACCAGGAATACGGCAATAGTGTGAAAATAAAACGCATTTTGGAGTCAAACAGACCTGGGTTTGAACCCGAATTTCACTACTTGCTAGCTCTGTGACCTTGGGAATTATTGATCTCTGTTCTGATCTACCAAATGAGGGTGCTAATACCTACCTTTAGAGGTCATTATAAAGATTATCATGAATAGCTGGACACAGTGGCACATGCCTGGAATCTCAGCAACTTTGAAGGATGAAGAAGGAGGATCACAAGTTTGAGGTCAGCTTCAGCAACTTAGTGAGACCTTCAACAACACAGTGAAACACTGCCTCAAAAAAAAAAGGTGAGGAGGCTGGGAATGTAGCTCTGTGGTAAAGCACACCTGGGTTCAATCCCCATTACCAAAAGAAAAAGAGAGAGAGAGAGAGAGAGAGACACTACTCATTTGACTCACAACAAAAGGTAACTATTGTTATCTAAAGTGTTAATAATTTCATAACCATTAATTAACCATTATTCAACCAGAATCAAATGTTCTAATATTTGGACCAGATGCTGCTCAATGGTGGTGACATCCTAAGAAATCTCTCCAACTCCTTTGCATTGACTCACAGAACAGGCCAAGATGTGAAAATCTGCCATTATCTTTAGAACTAAGTAAAAAACACTAAGTAAACACTAATAATGTATAATCTACAAAATATTTTTTATCTACATAAGCTCTGCACTTGATTAATTCCACCAAACTATTCTCCTGGAGTCTGTTGAGCAAACAATACCCATAGCAATTCGACTAGTAAAAAGTTAACTTGGGTAAATAATCCTAAATACTTTCTATGTTATGTGTGTTTAGAAACAGTATACATACATTTATTACTGGTGTGACATCAAGGATAGATGCAGCCAGAGAATTTTAAGTGATTCATGCAATAGTTTCTTATTCAGGAAAGATTTTTCCAACTTTTTTTTATAAGCCTACAGAAATAAAAGAGAATATGGAGGAGGAAGACATTAAGAATTAAAAGTAGGAAAAGAATTCTCAGAACTGCCCAGTATATTTTTAAAGTTTCAGACAGGAAAGTCTAAGCTAACCCTCGGGATCCCCACAGGCAGATGGAGGCTCCTCCCAGCCTGAGTTCTTAAGCTACTCCCTTCACCAGATAAACGTTTCCTTGGTGGGTTTGGGATGGAACATAGCTGAGTATCACTCCCTTAATAATTACCCTTCATTCACTTAGATGGCAATTGAGTCATCCTCTATCATTTTTTTTTTTTTCTGGGAAAAAATCCAGTTCCTTTAAACTTGCCTCACAGGCTCTGTTTTCCAACCCTTTAATCATTGTCCCCTTTTGTGTGCCCTGGCCAAGTTCCCTGCTTCTCTTTTCAGTTGTGGCTTTCAGAAGTGGATCTGGTCCATCAGTGAGGACCTGATGGTGCTGACAGGAACAGGAAAGCCCCCTCTGTTTCCACGCTGGCTTATAAGCCAAGAAAGACGGGAACTGTCATCACAGAGAACTGCCCAGGCATTGTTCTAGAAGGTGTGGAAAACTCTGCTGTCCACAGGGCCATGCAGGAATGTAAATGGGATGGGAGAGGATCCTGTCAAAAGAGAGAATGCACGCAGCCTGGCCAAAGAAGTCATCTCTGCTTGGCTCCAGCAGTCTGCCTTATCCTGGAGCCCTGAGGTGCTTTGCTGCCAGGTCTTCCGATTTTTCTAGAAAATTTTAAAATCTGGGCTTGGGAAGTTTTTTAAAATGTCTATCATCTCAAAAATATCTGAACATCCTATAGGCAAATAAATCATGTCTGGAGGCTGAATCAAGTCCCTGGCCCCCCTAATTTCTATTCCAGTTAATTGGTGGTGGGAAGTCAGGGAGATGGGTTAGCAATGAGACAGACGTGCCAATTGATTGTTAGTAAGGAACAACCATAGTAATCAATAATGACAAACACGTAAGATGAAAGAACTATTTTTAAAATATGAAATAATTACCATTTAACCCAGTGCCTGGACTATAGTGAATGTTCATTAAATGTTTGCTGAAATAACTACCTTATTTCTAATGCTGTTTTGCCATTTTAAAGCATTTCATTACTTCACCAGCTCTTCTAAACAACACTGAGAAGAATATACTTCTGCCCATTCTTTTTTTGTTGTTGTTTTGTTTTAATTTAGGCATTTTCAATTTGTCCTTTTTAGATATACATGACAATAGAATGTATTTGGACATATTTACATACATGGAGTATAAGTTTTTCTAATTAGGATCTCTTTGTTGTGGTTGTACATAGTGTGGAGTTTCACTGGTTGTATATTCATATATGAACATAGGAAGGTCATGTCCAATTCATTCTACTGTCTTTCCTATTCCCATCTTTCCACCTTTCCTTCATTCCCCTTTGTCTAATCCACTGAACTTCTATTCTCCACCTGCCTCACCCCTGTTGTGTGTTAGCATCCCCATATCAGAGAGAACATTCAACCTTTGGTTTTTGGGATTGGCTTATTTCACTGAGCATGGTAGTCTCCAAATCTATCCATTTACTGCAAAAGTCATAAAGTCATTATTATTTATGGTTGAATAACATTCCATTGTGTGTATATACCACATTTTCTTTATTCATTCATCTGTTGAAAGGTACCTAGGTTGAATAGGTTTGCTGTTGTGAATTGAGTTGCTCTAAATATTGGTGTGGTTGTATCACTGTAGTATGCCGATTTTAAGTCATTTGGGCAGATACCAAAGAGTGGGATCAAATGGTGATTCCATTCCAAGTGTTCTGAGGAATCTCTATACTGCTTTCCAGAGTGATTGTAGCAATTTGCAGTCCCACCAGCAATGTATGAGTGAACCTTTTCCCCCTGTCCTTGCCAACATTTATTGTTACTTGTATTCTTGATGATTGCCATTCTGACTGGAGTGAGATGGAATCTCAGTGTAGTTTTAACTTACATTCCTCTAATTGCTAGAGATGTTGAACATTTTTTTTCAAAGAGGTTTTGACTATTCATATTTCTTCTTCTGTGAAATGCCTGTTCAGTTTCTTTACCCATTTATTGATTGGGTTATTTATTTTTTTGGTGTTAAGTTTTTTGAGTTCTT
>JAJEJO010004429.1:41618-86101 GCA_020662805.1 Glaucomys volans
TTGTTAAGGAAATTGGTTCCTAAGCTGACATGATGGACCTACATTTTCTTTTAGTAGGTGCAGAGTCTCTGGTCTAATGCCTAGGTCCTTGATCCACTACAAGTTGAGTTTTGTGCAGGGTGAAAGGGGTCAAATTTCATTCTGCTGCATATGGATTTCCAGTTTCCCTAGCACCATTTGTTGAAGAGTCTATCTTCTCTCCAATCTATATTTACAGCACTATTGTCCAGTATCAGCTGACTGTATTTATGTGGGTTTGTCTCTGTGTCTTCTATTCTGTACCATCAATCTACATGTCTGTTATGATGCCAATACCATGCTGTTTTGTGATGCCTCCTGCTTTACTTTTCTCACTAAGGATTACTTATGGCTATTCTGGGCCTCTTATTTTTCCAAATGAATTTCATGACTGCCTTTTCTATGTCTATGAAGAGCGTCATTGGAATTTTAAAAGGAATTGCATTAAATCTGTACAGCACTTTTGGTAGTATGGAAATTTTGACAATATTAATTCTACCTATCTTAGAACATGGGAGATCTTTCCATAATCTAAGATCTTCTTCACTTTCTTTCTTCAGTGTTCTGTAGTTTTCATTGTAGAAGTCTTCACCTCTTTTGTTAGATTGATCCCAAGTATTTTTTTTTTTAAGCTATTGTGAATGGGGTAGCTTTCCAAAGTTCTCTTTCAGCTGATTTATCATTGGTGTATAAAACTGATTAATGTATGTTAATTTTATATCCTGATAGTTGCTTTTATGAATTTTTGCATCATAGAAGTTTTTCTGGTGGAGTTTTTTGGGTCTTCTAATATAAAATCACGCAAATTGGATAGAATCATGTCATCACCAAATAGGGATAGTTTGAGCTCCTCTTTTCCTATTTGTATCCCTTTAATTTCCTTCTTTTACCTAATTGCTTTGGCATTCTATTGTCATGTATAGCAAATTAGAGCCAACAAAGTGGTTATCCAAATGATAGGATTGCGATTTCGTTTTCTTTGTGCTTTTCTAAATTCTCAACAGTAAATATGCACTTTTAGAGGTTTTTAAAATTAATATTAAGATAAGAAAGGGAGAAAGGAAGAAAGAACAGTGTAAGGAGAGAAGAGAGGAGAGGGAGAATAGATGGTTATGAATCAAGATGACAGAGTGTGGTCCCGACCTGGCCATTGAGGAACCATACGGTTCAGGCCAAGTCATTTAATCTTTGTCTCTCCATTTCTCACTCATCTGATGGGAGTAATAATATTTATCCTGTCTCAGAATTGTTGTGGGTACAAATAATTACATGAAGATACTTTGAAAAAGTACTGAATATGTATTTTGCAATGTAAGGTAGCATTGTTATTCATGTGGAATATTGTTTGATCAGAGCTACACTTTCTGTAATTTGAATCCTCCAACACATTTTTTTAGCTCAAATGATGAAATCTAGTCCATTATTTCCTATGGGGCTTTCCAGTTATTTGGAGAGAAGCCAAAAGTTTCAATCGATAAAGGTGTCTGTTTCATTGAAACAAATATTTAAAACGTCTCCTACTTACCAAAATATCTGAAATCCCTAACTTCCTCTTTCTTTTGGTTTGAAGAACTGAAAGCTACATGCCAAAATAAAAAAAACAACATAGAGAAAAGGAAATTTTCTTTCATGTCTATGAAATAAAATGTGTTGCAAATTGTTTGTGAAGAGAATAGAGGAGATGCTTTGAAGAGTTGACTCATCGATGAGGACCCTGGGGAGATATTTCTTCTTTCTTTTTTTACTTTAATGTTTCAATCATTCTTTTTTCCACATTTTGATTGGTACATGGTAATTGTACATTATGATGGGATTTGTTGTTACATATTCATACACGCACACAATATATGACAATATAACTTGGCCAGTATCATTCCCCAGCACTTCCCTTTCCTGTCCTCTTCTCTGTTCCCATTCCTCTATTCTATTGATCTCCTTTTGATTTACATGAGACTCCCCCTTCCCCCACCTTTCTTTTCCTTTTTCCTCTCTAGTTTCATGTATGAGAGAAGACATATGACCTTTGTTTTATTTCACTTAACTTAATGTTCTCTAGTTACATCCATTTTCTTACAATTTCATTTTTCTTTATGTCTGAATAAAACTCCATTGTGTATATATACCATGTTTTCTTTATCTATTCATCCATTGATGAATACCCAGGCTGGTTCTATAATTTGACTACTATGAATTGTGCTGCTATAAACATGGGTATGTAATAGGTATGTATATGTATGTATCACTATATAAGGTGACTAATTTTCTTTCTTTCTTTTTTTTTTTTTGGGTACCAGAAATTGAACCAGGGGCTCTCAAACACTGAGCCACATCCCCAGTCCTTTTTATTTTTTATTTTGAGACAGAATCTTGCTAAGTTGTTTAGGGCCTCACTAAACTGCTGAGGCTGGCTTGGAACTTGTGATCCTCCTGCTTTCAGCCTCTCAAAACACTGGGATTACACTTGTGCTCTACCATGTCTAGCTAAGATGACTAATTCTTTAGATATAGCTGGATCATATGGTGGTTCCATGCCTAGCCTTTTAGGAACTTCCATACTGATTTCAATAGTGGTCGTACTAATTTACATTCCCACCAATCATGTAAAGTGTTCTTTTTTCTTTACATCTTCTCCGGCATTTATTATTGTTTGTATTCTTGATGACTGCCGTTCTGACTGATGTGAGTTGAAATCTCAGTGTAATTTTGATTTGCATTTCCCTAATTGCTGATGATATTGAACACTTTTCATGTTTGTTGACCATTGTATTTCTTCTTTTAAGAAGTATTTGCTTAGTTCATTTGCCCATTTATTAATTGGATTATTTGGTTTGGGTGGTTTTAAGCTTTTGAGTTCTTTATATATTTTAGATATTAATTCTCCGTCAGAAGAGTAGCTAGCAAAGATTTTCTACCATTCTGTAGGTTCTTTCCTCCCATTCTTATTGTTTCTTTTGCTGTGAAGAAGCTTTTTAATTGGATGCAATTCCATTTATTAACTCTCGGCATTATTTTATTTCTTATTTCAATGAGAGAATCTGGGTAGCCAGAGGTTGACTTACAACCTCAAGTGCTTAGAATTAAATTACTTAGCATTCAATACTGTCCATGAGTTAGTCTCAAACTGCCTTTACAAGATGTTTATGTAATATATACTTCCCTTCAAACTGAAATATATGAGACACTGCTTGAAAATTGAACATTTCTTTTCTTTTGTATTTTTGTCAAATAGGTGTAAAATGGTATCTAATTAGGGCCTTGTATTTTTCTAATCACTAACAATATCATACATTTCTTCATGTAGTTATTGACTGTAAAATTTCTCTTCTGAGAAATGTCTTTTATTTTTCTATTTTTATGTATTTTTCTTTTTGATTGATAGAAATTGTATACTCTTATTTTTTTATTGCAGTGCTGGGGATTGAATCCAGGGCCTTGTGCTTGCAAGGCAAGCACTCTACCAACTGAGCTGTATCCTCAGCCCGAAATTGTATATTCTTGATGCTAATTGCCTTGATACTAATCATGTGACAAATATTCTCTCAATTTGTCATTTTTCTTTTCATTTTATGTATTTTATCTCTTTAATGAACAAAATATGTGAATCATATATTTAAAGATATCTCTTGATGAACAAAATATATTAATACAGTTTATAAGTGTTTCTAGCAGACACTTTATTTAATTCTGTATTTCTTTCCCAATCCCAAAGTCTAAATCATATCTGCTCATATTTTCATTGTGAATGTTAAAATTTTATTTTTTTTTTGGTTAAGTTCTGAATCCATCTTGAGTTGATTTTTGTGTGTGGCAGGAGAAAGATGCAATATCACTTTTATGCGTCTTTTCCTTTCCCTTCTTACATCACATGCCATTCTTGTATCATCGAATTTTCATTAATGCAAAGTGACATTTCTAGGCCATCTTTCTTATTGGTGAATTTGTCTATCTCTTCACTAATACAAAATAATCTTAGTGACTGTAGGTTTATAATAAGAGTGAGATGTTGATCACAACCCTGTTACTGATATTTAGTTTTTCAAAACAATGTCTTTTTATTTTCAGTTTTGGTGGGTAGGACTTCACAGCTTTTGTCAATTTCTCTATAACTATTTCATTTTTGTGATTAGAAGTGGTATTGTTCATTTCAATTTCCGCTTGTTCACTGCTAATATATGATAATACAACTTAGTTTTGAATTTTGACCCTATACCTAAAAACTACCTCAACATACTTATTAGTTCTTGTAGTGTTATTTTTAGACAACTTAGGATTTTCTACACAGACTGTGTGTGTGTGTGTGTGTGTGTGTGTGTTTTCCTATCTTCTTTTTAAATTCTGTAGCCCTTTGATTTCCTTTTCTTCCCTTATTACATTGGCTGCTACTTTCAATACAATATTAACTAGAAATGATAAGAATGAGCATCGTTGCTCATTGGGAAGACATTCAGTTTTTTTTTTTAAGTATATTATCTATAGGTTTCAAGAAGATGGTCTTTATTGATTTGAGAAATTCTCTTCTATTCCTAAATTTGCTAAGTACTTTTGTCATGGAACACACTGGTGGGCTTTATCAAATGCCTTTTCTGTATCTATGATGATTATACACTTTATATTTTTAATATATTTATGTGGTGAACTACATTTACTACTTTTGAATATTATACTATATATTCTTGGAATAAAATCCATTTATCTATGGATTTTAAGTATGATTGGAATATGGTTGAAATATGACTAGGTGTTTTTTTGCTAACATTTAAAAATAATTTTGCTTTTATTTGTTTTTGTGTCTATTCATCATATCTATTCTTAGCTTTCATTCTACTTAAAAAACTTTATTATTTCTTGTAGGGAACATCTGGTGGTAATAAATTCTCTCAGGTTTTGTTTATCTGAATTTCTGTATGTGGAATTCTATACTGATGGTTTTCTTTTTCTTTCAATACTCTAAACAAGTTGAATCAGTGTTCTGGTCTTATCTAGTTTTTGACAATAAGTTGGCTGTTTTTTAACTTTGTTCTTATATGTCTTTTTTTTCATTATGCTTACTTTGAAGATTTTCTCTATCAATGACTTTTCAGAACTTGATGATGGAGTATTTTTAAAAATATTTTCTCAGTTTTTGCTGCAATTCTTGAATATGGTTGTTTATAATTATTGGGATGTTTTAAAGTTTTAAAGCATTGTTTTTCCAAAAAAAATGTGTTTCCTCATCTCCTTTCCTTCTGAAATTTTAGTTGTATGTACTTTATATAACTTGATGCTGTCCCACAGATTATTAATATTCTGTCACTTTTTTTTATTCAGGTTTTTTTCTCTCCTCATAGTTCAACTTGGATAGTTCTATGTCTCCATATTAACCAACCATTTTTTCAGATTTATCTGGTCTTCTGTTAATCCCATCTGGTAATTTTCATTTTATATACTATCATTTTCATACCTGGATGTTTAATTTTATTTTTAATGCCTTTTGTTTCTCTTTTCATCATTTAAATTTCCATATTGGAAACTGCTTATGGTGCAGATATGAGGTATCCCTCAAAAGCCCTTGTATGATACTATGCAAGAATTTTCCATAGTGAAATGATTGGGTTAAAGCCTTAACTTAATCAGTGCATTAGTTCCCTTGAATGTATTAACTGGGTAGGTAGGCTGTGTTTGGAGGAGGTTGGTCATGGGAGTGTGCCTTTGGGCCTTATATTTTGTCCCTGGTAAGTCAGCCCTCTCTCTGATTCTTGATGGCCATGTCCTGAGCTGCTTTCCTCCACCCACTCTGCCACCATCATGTTTTGCCCCATCTTGGGCCCAGAACAGGGGAGCTAGCTGTATATGAACTGAGACCTCTGAAACCATAAGCACCAACTAAATTTATCCTCCCCTAAAGTTGTTCTTGTCAGATCTTTTGGTCACAGCAGTGAAAAAAACTGACAGAGGGCTCCAATTGGGGTCTCATACTGCCAGAATCTGTCTGGATTCTTCTTTCTATGCTATCCATGACTGGAGTCTCTCTGTGGAATACTCGTACAGCTTACCTGGTTTACTTAGCCTTTCTCAGAGATCATTGTCTTGCCCTGCTTTTCAGAGTGTAAAAACTATTGGTTTGTATATTTTGCCTGGTTTTGTTTGCTTATTTGTTTGGGTTTTTACTGGTTTAATGCCAGGAGTAAAACCAGCTCCTGTTACTTCACTTGGGCCATGGCCTTCATTTCAGAAAATTTCCGCTGAATATAGATCTCTAGGTTGACAGGATTTTTGCTTTTAGCATGTTAAATCATGCTCTGATTTTCAGTATGTCAGAGATACTATCAGATTTTCTGGCTCATGCTTTTGACAAGAAATTAACTATTATCATGTTTCCAAAGGCTTACTTTTCTTCCGTCCTATCTGCTTCTTCTCATGGTCTAGCATTTGTTACTGAACACTGGACATTTTTGTTGTCGATTCTCATGTGTCTGGATCTTGTTATCTTGCTTTTCTTTCCTTTTTTCTTCTGTGTGTGCTTGTGTGCATGTGTGTGTGCTGAGATTTGAATCTAGGGTTTGAGCATACTAAGCATGCACTCTATCAGTGAGCTATACCCCCAGCATCTGGGTCTCCTTGTCTTTATGATTTGTATATCCTCATCTTAGACCGTATGCTCTGCTTGGATTCCCTTACCTCATGTTATAGTCCATAAAGTGTCTTCATGTAGAAAGTCAAAGTGATCATAGGAAAAAATTGATCTGATTCCTTTTTCTCAGGGCTCACTTTCCTGCACTTCCTATAGTTTCTAACTTCTAAAAGGTGTTTTTCTCTTTTTTCCCCTTAATTGTATCCAGTGTTCTAGTCGTTTACAGACACAGCACAAGTTCAGTACCAGTTATTGTAACATTTTTGTCAGAGGTACAAATAGTCACATTATCAAAAATAGCTGTCCAGTGAAAATGTAAATAATAGATAAGGGTTTCCATGTATTAACCAATGAAGAATCATGAAATTCTTAATTTTTGTTGGATCATATCAATTGTATAGAATAATGGGTTTCAATTTGGCATATTTATACATACACATAACCTATTTTGATCAATTTCATTCCACTGCATCTCCTTGCCTTCCCATCCTCCCTTCCCTGATCCTCTCCCTCCATTTTATGGATCTCCCTTCAATTTTCATGAGATCCCTTTTTTCTAACTTCCATATATGATAGAAAACATGCAATCCTTGACTTCATGTATCTGACTTATTTCATTCAACATGATACTCTATACTTCCATCCATTTTCCTGCAAATGACCTAATTTCATTCTTCATTATGACTGAATAAAACTCCATTGTGTATCCATACCACATTTTCTTTATGAACCATAGTTATGATTAATTCAATATCACATTCCTGAGGCCCTTTTAAAAATAAATTGAAAAGTTTTACATTTATAGTCTTTATACACAATGCTCAAAATCCACATTGATTAGCAACACACAATTTTTGCTACAATGCACACTTGTAGGTTTGATATAGGAATTATTTTTCTGTTGTAGCCTCATTCCCCTAAGTATTATAAAGAGATATTACATGCCAGAGGAGCATTTGTTATTGGGGACAGACTCAAAGATTTCTAGATTGATTCTTCTAGAAATAAAAAGGTATGCTTCTACCAATAAAAAGGTATGGTTTCTAATGAAACCATAGAACTTTTCATTTCTATGGTTGCCAATGATGTAGATTCACACCATTCATATAATCATACATACCTCTTAGAATTTTCTCCCTGTTCACATTAATCCTTTTCTTTTGTGTATCTCATCCCTTTCTGTATCTGTTAAAATTTCATGCCATCTTCAATATTTATATGGTATGTCATGTTTATCTATTCTTTCCTTGTCAATATCTTTAAATCAAGACTTAGCTTTTGTGGCTGTCTCCACATCTCTTTTTTTTTTAATTTTTATAGACTGCATTTTGATTCACTGTACCCAAATGGGGTACAACTTTTCATTTCTATGGTTGCCAATGATGTAGATTCACACCATTCATATAATCATACATGTACATAAGGTAATGATGTCTGTCTCATTCCAACATCTTTCACACTCCCACCCCTCCGCCCTCTCATTTCCCTCTACTTAATCTAAAGTTCCTCCATTCTTCTCTTACCCACCCTCCCCCAATCCCCCATTATGTATAATCATCCACTTATCAGGAAAACATTTGGCCTTTGTTTTGGGGGGATTGGCTTATTTCACTTGGCATGATATTCTCCAGCTCCATGCATTTACCTGCACATGCCATAATTTTATTCTTCTTTATGACTGAATAATAGTCCTTTGTGTATATATACCATAATTTCTTTATCCATTCATCTGTTGAAGGGTATCTAGGTTGGTTCCACAATCTAGCTATTGTGAATTGAGCTGCTATAAACATTGATGTGGCTGTATTACTGTAGTATGCTAATTTTAAGTCCTTTGGGTATAAACCTAGGAGTGGGACAACTGAGTCAAAAGGTGGGCTCATTCCAAGTTTTCTGAGGAATTTCCCTACTGCTTTCCAGAGTGGCTGCACCAATTTGCAACTCCACCAGCAATGTACAAGTGTGCCTTTTTCCCCACATCCACACCTACCCTTATTATTGCTTGTGTTCTTAATAATAACCATTATAATTGGAGGAAGAGAAATCTTAGAGTTATTTTAATTTGCATTTCTCTAATTACTAGAGATGTTGAACACTTTTTCATATATTTGTTAATCACCTATATATCTTCTTCTGTAAAATGTCTTTCCAGTTCCTTGGCCCATTTATTGATTGAGTTCTTTGTATTTTGGGTGTAAAGTTTTGTAAGCTCTTATAAATTTTGGAGATTAGTGCTCTGTCTGAAGAGCCTGTGGAAAAGATTTTCTCCCATTCTGTAAGCTCTCTTTTCACATTATTAATTATATCCTTTGTTAAGAAAAAGCTTTTTAGTTTGATGCCATCCCATTTATTGGTTCTCATTTTAATTTCTTGCCCTTTGGGAGTCTTGTTAAGGAAGTCTGGTCCTAAGCCTACTTGATGAAGATTCGGGCCTACTTTTTCTTCTATTTGGTGCAGGATCTCTGATCTAATTCCTAGGTCCTTGATCCATTTTGAGTTTAGTTTTGTACAGGGTGAGAGATAGAGGTTTACTTTCATTTTACTACATGTGAATTTCCAGTTTTCCCAGCACCATTTATTGAACAGGCTATCTTTTCTCCATTATATGTTTCTGACTCCTTTGTGTAATATGAGGTAATTGTATTTGTGTGGGTTTGTTTCTGTGTCTTCTATTCTGTACCATTAGTCTACCTGTCTATTTTGGTGCCAATACCATGCTATTTTTGTTACTATTGCTCTGTAGGATAGTTTAAGATCTGCTATTGTGATACCTCCTGCTTCACTCTTCCTGCTCAGGATTGCTTTGGCTATTCAAGGTCTCTTATTCTTCCAGATGAACTTCATGATTGCTTTCTCTATTTCTAATAGGAACATCATTGGGATTTTAATTGGAATTGCATTGAATCTGTATAATGCCTTTGGTAGTATGGCCATTTTGAAAATATTAATTCTGCTTATTCAAGAACACAGGAGAACATCTTCTAAGGTTTTCATTATTTTCTTTATTTAGGGTTCTGTAGTTTTCATTACAGAGGTCTTTTACCTCTTTTGCTAGATTAATTCCCAAGTACTTTATTTTTTGAGGCTATTGTGAATGAAGTGGTTTTCCTAATTTCTCTTTCAGAGTATTCATCACTTATGAATAGAAATGCATTAGATTTATGAGTATTACTTTTATATCCTGTTACTTTGCTGAATTCATTTATTAGTTCTAGAAGTTTTCTGGTGAAACTTTTGGATCCTCTAAATATAGAATCATGTCACCAGCAAATAGTGATAGCTCGAGTTCTTCTTTTCCTATTCATATCCCTTTAATTTCTTTGGTCTGTCCGATTGCTCTGGCTAGGGTTTCAAGGACAATGCTGAATAGAAGTGGTGAAAGAGGGCACCCCTGCCTTGTTCCAGTTTTTAGAGGGAGTGCTTTCAGTTTCTCTCCATTTAGAATGATGTTGGCTGTGGTCTTAGCATAGATAGCCTTCACAATGTTAAGGAATGTCCCCACTATCCCTATTTTTTCTAGTGTTTTGATCATGAAGGGGTGCTGTATTTTATCAAATGCTTTTTCTGCATCTATTGAAATAATCATGTGGTTCTTAACTTCAAGTCTATTGATGTTATGAATTACGTTTATTGATTTCCAGATGTTGAACCAACCTTGCATCTTTGGGATAAACCTCACTTGACCATGGTGCACTATCTTTTTGATAAGTTTTTGTATGCAATTTTCCAGGATTTTGTTAAGGATTTTTGCATCTGTGTTCATCAGGGATATTGGTCTGAAGTTTTCTTTCTTTGCTGTGTCTTTGGTTTTGGTATCAGAATGATACCAGTTTCATAGAATGAGTTTGGAAGGATTCCTCCCCGCCCCTTTTCTATTTCATGGAATACTTTGAGGATTGTTGGTATTAATTCTTCTTTAAAGGTCTTATAGAACTTGGCTGAGAATCCATTTGGTCCCAGCTTTTCTTGGTTGGTAGGCTTTTGATGGCTTCTTCTATTTTGGTGCTTGAAATTGATCTGTTTAAATTGTGTATGTATTCCTGATTCAGTTTGGGAGGATCATATGTCTCTGGAAATCTGTCAATGTCTCCGATATTTTCTATTTGTTGGAGTATAAATTTTCAAAGTAGCTTCTAATCATGTTATTTACTTTAGTAGTGTCTGTTGTGATCTTTCCTTTTTCATCACAAACTCTAGTAATTTGAATTTTCTCTCTCCTCTTCCTTAGTGTGGCTAAAGGTTTATCAATTTTGTTTACTTTCTCAAAGAACCAAATTTGTCTTGTCAATTTTTTAAATTTTTTCTCTTGTTTCAATTTCATTGATTTCAGCTCTGATTTTAATTATTTCCTGTCTTCTACTACTTTTGGTGTTGATCTGTTCTTCTTTTTCTAGGGCTTTGATATGTAATGTTGGGTCATTTAGTTGTTGACTTTTTATTCTTTTAATGTATGAGCTCAATGCATTGAACGTTTCCTCTTAGCACTGCTTTCATAGTGTCCCAGAGATTTTGATATGCTCTATCATTGTTCTCGTTTACCTCAAAGAATTTTTTTTTATTTCCTACCCAATGTCTTCTGTTATCATTGCATCATTCGATAGCATATTACTGAGTTTCCAGGTGTTTGAGTAGTTTTTGTTTTTTATTTTATCATTGACTTCTAATTGAATTCCATTGTGATCTGATAGAATACAAGGTATTATCTCTAATTTTTTTGTATTTACTAATGACTGCTTTGTGGCATAGTATATGGTCTATTTTGGAGAAGGATCCATGAGCTGCTGAGAAGTGTATTTGCTTGATGATGAATGAAATACTCTATATATGTCCTTTAAGTCTAAATCATTGATTGTGTTATTTAATGATATAGTTTCTTTGTTCAGTTTTTGTTTGGAGAATCTATCCAGTGGTGAGAGCAGTGTGTTAAAGTCATCCAGTACAATTGTGTTGTGGTCTGTTGTTCTCTGGAATTGAGAAGGATTTGTTTGACATACATGGATGTGCCATTGTTTGGGGCATAAATATTTATAATTGTTATGTCTTGCTTATTTATGGTTCCCTTAAGCAGTATGAAATGTCCTTCTTTATCCCTTCTGACTAACTTAGGTTTGAAGTCCACTTTATCTGATATGAAGATGGAGACCTCTGCTTTTTTACTGAGTCCGTGTGCATGGTATGTTTTTCTCCATCTTTTCACCTTTAGTCTCTGAATGCCTCTTTTATTATATGAGTCTCTTGAAGGCAGCATGTTGTCTTTCTTTTTAATCCAATCTGCACTCTATATCTTTTGATTAATGAGTTTAGGCCATTAGCATTCAGGGTTATTATTGAGATATGATTTGTATTCCATGGATCATTTTAATTATGTACCTTCTAAACTCTTTTTCTGTCAATTCTACTACCATGCTGCCATTGGATTCTATCAAAAGTCATTTTGGCTTATTTTTGATTTTTAACTTCACTTGGTTTCTCCTTTGATTGGCTTCTCCTTTAGGGTAGTTTCTCCCTTTGCGGACTTGCATTGTTGTTTATCACTTCCTCCTCATGAAATATTTTGCTGAGAATGGTCTGTAGTGCAGGCTTTCTATTTGCAAATTGTTTTAACTTTATTTTTTATCATGGAAAGATTTTATTTCATCATCAAATCTGAAGGTTAGTTTGCTTAGTATAAGATTCTTGGTTAGCATCCATGTTCTTTCAGAGCTTGAAATACATTGTTCCAGGCCTTTCTAAATTTTAGGGTCTAGACTGAGAAATCTTCTGATATCTGTATTGGTTTCCCCTTATATGTAATTTGACGCTTTTCTCTTGCAGACTTTAAAATCCTATCTTTATTTTGTATGTGAGGCATTTTCATTATAATGTGCCTTGGTGTGGATCTGTTGTAATTTTGTGCATTTTGGTGTTCTGTAAACCTCTTGTATTTGATTTTCCATTTCATTCTTCAAGTTTGGGAAATTTTCTGATATTATTTCATTGAACAGATTGTTCATTCCTTTGGTTTGTATCTCTGTTCCTTTCTCAAACACAATAATTCTTAAATTTGGTCTTTTCATGATATCCCATAATTCTTGGAGGTTCCATTCATGATTTCTTAACATCTTCTCAGTTTGGTCAACTTTATTTTCAAGATTAAATATTTGTCTTCATTGTCTGAGGTTCTGTCTTCCACAAGATCTATTCTGTTGGTGATGCTTTCTATTGAGTTTTTTATTTGGTTTATTGTTTCTTTCAATTCAAGTATTTCTGGTTTTTTTTCCCCAGAATTTCTACCTCTTTATTGAAGTTCTCTTTTGCTTCCTGCATTTGCTCTCTTGCCAGTTTATTGGAGTGATCATATGTTGCCTGCATTTGCTCTTTTATCTCATCCTTTGCTTCATGGATCATTTTAATTATGTACATTCTAAACTCTTTTTCTGTCGTTTCTACTGCCATACTGTCATTGGACTCTATCAAAATAGCATCCTGGTTTGTTAGGGACACTTTCTTCCCCTGTTTTTTTCATATTGTTTCTGTATTTTTCCCTCTAGCAGTGAAGATCTGAGGTATTGCAGCTTCCGCCCTGTAGGCTCATTGTGATCCTGCAGGTTTCCCATACCTCTCCTTTGAGGAGAAGATCAATATTAGCAACACCCAATACAAATAATATGCAGCTCTAAACCAGATAGCCCCTTTAAAGACATTAACAGTATTGTAATAAACAAATAGGATGCATTTGATTATTATCTACAGTATAACTGATAGGTTTGCAATGAGCTCTACAATTTCTAATGGTGGACAAAGAGGATGGGGAGGGGTGTAGTATGTAACCATTAATGGGATAAGAAGTGAGTATACAGAGGTACCAGATCAAGGGAAGAGTGAGCGGGATCAAATGAAGTTGGTTTTTAGCATGGGAAAAGGGAGAAAAAGACTCTGAGGAAACAGGTAAATAAAAGAAAAATAGAGTGAGGAAAAAAAAGAAATTAAAAATTAAAAAAAATATATGATCCAGAGTCATCCACCACTCAAACCTCCCAGTTCTCAGTATCCCAATGCAAGCAAGATACCTGTCAAAGGGCCTCCAGTCTCCAGGAGTCTCAGAATGGGAGCTGCCCCACCCAAAGATGATGGCCATGTCCTCAGGGATAATTCAAGATGTCTGCACCAGCCTCCAAACACTCTGGGGAGCCTCAACGCGGGTGGTGGAGTCTGGAAGCTGCAGGCGATCTTGGTCCTTCCACATCTCTTTATTTATACTTCACATAGGATGTTTATCGCAATATGATTTGTTTTGTAATTATTTGTGTACATGTACAATTTTTCCCCCTAGGCTGTGAGATTATTAAGGGCAAGGACTAAGTCATAATAATCTTTGGGCCCTTCCAGCACCTTGTACCATGCCTGTCAAATGTAGTGCTCTGTAAGTCATCAGTGAATGAATGATAGAGCAAAATGGAAGGTCTTCCAAAACAAGTTTCACCTTAAGTTTCATTACTGGTTTCATCTAAACCATTGAGTCTAGTAATGCAGATGTTGCTCTTCTCTGAATATGTGCTTCCCAGGTCAGTGGTTCTGATGTGGCTGCAGCTCATGTCTTCTCTGACCCCAAGTTGCCATACAGAATGATTGCTCATGTGAGGCTGCACCTTTTTTCCTCCCTTTCCTCTGTTATAGGTCTCTGTTTACCCTCATCACTTTTCCAGTCTCCCTCAATTACTAAGGCTGTGGAAGCTTCTGCAGCAAAGGATAACAGGTCCCAGTAGTTTTGTATGGGAATCTGTCCAAGAGTATATGTGTTTCTCAAACATACAGTTCCTCAATTGCTCTCTGATGCTGCTTCCAGCATTAATAGCACTTTGAACTCAGTGACTTTTTGTCTTCACAACCTTCCCTCTCTTTCATTGTTTCTTTGTTTGTCTCTGACCACTCTCTAATTGCAGAAATCTTTGAATGGCCACATTTTGGGGAGTGTAGTGAACTGGAAGGCAGAGTGCAGCTCAAGAAGATGAAGTCTTATGAATGCACCTTCAACTAGTGGTTGAAATCAGTTCCTCAGCTGTTTCAATACCACGCACTGCCTTAATCACTAGAGGGGTGAAGTTGAGTGAACTTTTGTCTGAAGGAATTTACTGAAATAGAAAGATTGGTAAGCAGGCAAAAAATAAACAACAGCACAAAAATGGCATGACAGAGGGTGGTGGGTAACAGACACCCTGGAAATGTAAAAAGGGAATAACTGCCTGAGAGAAATGGTATATCAATATCTTGGAGAAGGTAATGTCCAAGCTGAGTCTTCCAGAATACATGGGAGTTTGTCAAGAAGAGGAGGATGGGTAGTTGAGCAGGAGGAAACAGTTTATGCAAAGGCATGAAAGATTATAGGCTGTTTGGGAGGAAGGCAGGGAAAGAGGGTTATTGGAAAAGTGAATGCAAACCAGACTCCCCACTTTTTATAGTCTGCTAAGAAAAGCAGATTTGTTTTCATAGGCCAATGTTTCCTAAACTTTGGTCATATTTTTACCACATTCACATTATTGCCATATCTAAATAATGCCAATGCCAATGCCAATATTACTTAATACTTCTCATTAAGTCAATTTTAATTCACTTGACCTAACGTACTTTCTTATGTAATGTTTCATTCTTTAAAAAAGAATAGAGATCACATGTATAAACTATAAACCAGAATAGTAGAATGAATACTGGTGAACTCATTACACAATGTAAGGACTTAAGAACAAAACTGTTTCCAATTCCATTTCTATATTTATGTGCTTCTTCCCTGTGTCATCCTCTTGCCTTCCCCAAGCTTTTCATACCACACGATATTTTATATTTACTATTCCATGTTTTTTTCAAAGATCATTTCCTCTCATATGTGTATATTCCTGTAATTCTTTGGATATAGTTTGTGTCCTCCAAAGGGTCACGTGCTAGAGGCCTGGTCCTCAGTGTGGCAGTGTTGAGGTGGTGGAATTTTTAAGATATGGGACCCGGTGAAAGTTGATTGGGTCCCCAGGGGCATCACCCTCGGAAGCAATCAATACTGGTCTCCTAAAGTGAGTTCCTGCAAGATGAAGTTATTATAAAAAGAGCAAACCTGGCTCCTCTCTAGTCTCTGGTCTCCCGTCTTGTCATGTGATCTCTGCCACTTGTGTGCATTCCCACTCTGATGCCATCTGCCATGTTGTGACAAGCCAGGGGGGCCCCTCACCAGTTCGTTATAAAGTCCCCAACTTCGGGTATTTGGTTAAAACAGTAAGAAATGAACGAACACTAACCTTTAACACTGTATCGTTGACTTTTGTTTGATTTTGAGTTTAGATTTTGATTTGTGACAATCTTGTGAAAAAAAAGTTTGATACAGGAGCAAGCTTGAAGAGCATGGTCATAATCTAGAAATATGTTTCTAGATTATGGAAGTAGAGAGAGGAAAAGATCCATTTAATCTATTTCAAAGACAGAATTATTAAAGCCAAGGGATCATTGCAAAGAAATATAGTTTATGTAGTAAGGGCTTCTGTAGAGATCTCCTTTTATAATATGTCTGATACTAAAAATATTAAAGTGTTTATTTAGTTTATTGACATAAATAGTTTGCATTTTGACCTTTGCTGTGTGGGTGGTTCCTTGTGGTTTCCAGGGAACAGGGACAAGAAAACCCACAAGCTTTCTCCCTAGAAGGTCTGCACTGGGACTTTTAAAGATAAGTAAATAAAAGCTAAATTGTGTACTTTTCATATTTAAGGTGTGGTTCTTTATGATCCTACTAGGCAACCAAACCAATGTGCAGATCTTGGTCTTTTAACTCTAAGAGAAATCTTTCTAGGTCATAATATCTTGAATTTGACTTTTTAAATTCACACACCCAGCCTTTTCCCATATTTGTTTTTAAACCAAAAATATCTTACCATCTATCTGTAATTAGTCTGTACAATATGCCTATTGTTTTCAGAGTAACTTTGGAAAACCCCAACAGTTTGGGCAATATTTGCAAATTGTAGTTAATTTCAGACCATCTACACTAAAGAAGATTTTTAACTTTAAAATAAAAGGTTGAATTAGCCAGTTTTATTGAGACAAGAGCATTAACTTGCAATTTGTGGTTGGCTCAAAAAAGTGACTCTTTGGAAGGGGGATGAACTGGGTATTCCCCGAGTCTTCAGGCCAATCTGGATCAGGCAATTGGAGCAAAGCAGAATGTCTTAGAAGAAGCATTTTCCAGCCAGGAGGGCACTCAGCTCCACCAATTCGGCCTAGAAACTGGTTCAACTTGCTGAATCAGAAAGAGCCATGCAAGAGAACTTTAAAAAATATAAAATGTTCTCTTGTGATATGCAGGTGGGATGCAGTAATTGTCAGGTTAATTTAAATCATCTTTAGAGAATTGATTTCCCTCCCACCTTGCTAAATAGTCATTTAATTGAGCAATTCCCCTAGTTTGAACCAGATTGGCTGTTCACCAAAGGGTCTCATGGACTAGAAAATCCAGTCATTGAGAGATAAAACATCTTAGATAAATTAGCATTGCTCATCAATGGTGGAATTCAAATAGTGGTATTCAAATAGTGCCCTAGTCGTTCTGCATACCACTACTTGGCTATGGACCACTTAGACCATTCAATGCAGTTAAAGTGTCATGCATTTAGTGCCCACTATGTAGAAGTTATATGTTGGGTACCCTACTAATGCCTGAATCCTTTCCTAATGAATTGGGCATTTTGGGAGGATGTCAAACAGTTTGTCATAGGGTTCTCTCTCTGATTGTGAGATGGAGATAATATTTGTCTCCTGAAAAGTTGGACTGATGAAGGTCATGCTGAATGCAGAATTTCTGCTGTCCCATCCACCCCAGTGGGAATTTTGACAAACTCAGGGCATGGAGCAAGTGCAGACAGGGATTTGGTGGTTTGGGAGAATTTAGGAGGTAAGACCTCAAGATCTACTGTTTGATGCTAGCTAAGGACCTGACTTAATTCTAACAGGATATGGTGCATTCAGGGTTTAATGGCCACTTCAATGAGTTGGGACCCATTTCTTCTGCATCCCTGCTCATCCAGGCATTAATTTTATTTGAACATATATTTGTACTTTGGGAGTTTCCTCCTCTGAATAAGAGAGTTTTATTTTTATTTGTATTTTAAAAATTCTTTTACCTTCTGATGATTGATGGTGGAGAGGAGAATTGACAAGACAGGAAATCTTTCATAAAATCTATATCTTACTGGTGCTTTTTAGAGCAAGTAGAATTCTCCACAGGAATGACAGGAGGTGCCAAGTTCTGCTTCCTGGTGGGTGAAGGGACAGAAGAGAGTGAGGTCCAGAGTTTTCTCCTCTGAATAAAGAGTTTTATTTTTCTTGCATTTTAAAAATCTTTTACCTTCTGATGATTAATGGTAGGAGGAAGAGGACAAAACAGGAAGCAGATAGATAAGCTGACAAAAATGACAACAAAACCATTTTGATGTCTGAATCATGACAGAAAGCCATTTATGAGTTATGTTCTATTATTTGCTGCTGAAGAGTAACACGGGCATAATTAAAGTCCTTCAGCCCAGGGCTTTATCCACAAAGATCTTTGCAGAAATTCAGGCAGTATTTATCTCACAAAAGCAACCCTGTTTTATGGAGCTCATTCATATGACAGCTTTATAACCATGATGTCTAGACCTGTGGAAGCCAGGACATGGTCCAAAATAGAACCTCTCAGTACTCACGGCATTGAAACTGGTTATGCACACAGTGTGTGTGGGGGGGTATTTTATAGGGATTTTTCCCCCTTTTTCAACACCCTTTCAATCTACTTAGAAGGTGAAATTGTGTCACTTACTAATTTCATTTTTTTATTGGTGATCATTTGGCTACCGCTTTATAGTCCAGGTTGTAGATCCAAGTTTTTAACTAAGAATCTTAAGGTCAAAAAGGATATTCGTAAAAAATAAAAAAAAAAAGAAGCAACTTTTCTTGAGGCTGGGGATATAGCTTAGTGGGTAGAGTGCTTGCCTTGTAAGCACAAGGCCCTGGGTTCAATCCCCAGCTCCGCAAAAAAAAAAAAAAAAAAAAAAAAAAGAAGGATATTCGTTAATACTTTCATTGGGGACTCAAACTGTGAGACCATCTTGAGTCCTCTCTTAAAATCCAAATTGACCTGGTGGAATTCCATGAAAATGGAAGGCAGAACAGTGGAGTCGAGGAAAGAAAATGAGAAGGAGGAAGGAGGGATGGGAAAAGGGAAGACCGGTGGAATGAATCTGCCCTAACTTTCCTATGTACATATATAAATACGTACACAGTGAATCTCACTTTTATGTATTTCCACTCATTTAAGGCACTCATTTAAAAGGAAATTATAAATAAATAGAAGAAAGATCAGTAGAGGAAAGGGAAAAGGGGGAGAGGGGAGAAAGAGAAAGAGGAAATACTAGGGATTGAATTAGAGCAAATTACCTTCCATGCTTATATAATTATGTCAAAATGAACCCTAATGTTACATATAACTAAAATGAACTAATAAAAAAACC
This sequence comes from Glaucomys volans, assembly GCA_020662805.1. Taxonomy (NCBI): domain Eukaryota; kingdom Metazoa; phylum Chordata; class Mammalia; order Rodentia; family Sciuridae; genus Glaucomys; species Glaucomys volans. The sequence goes on from JAJEJO010004429.1 coordinate 60,750, forward strand.
TCAAATCCTCCTGTAAGGTTATATTACTAGGTTAACAGCTTAAAATATCTTAGCATAGATTAGTTGGCAGCTATCTGAAATAGAGAGTTTTCAGGGAGTAAAGGAAGTTTCCTATAAAGGAGGATGACTCCAGGAGAGGAGCATTAACCAGTGCCACCAGAGATAAAGGTCACCTTGAGCTCCAGTGCTAACCTCGTCTCTTCCCAAACTTCCCATACAACTGCATCAGGCATCTCTGATCCCAAATAAAGTCTGACTGTAGGGTCTAAATTTTTGGGGACAGGGAGTCTAATTCCCCACTGCTGCTTTACGGCCTGCCTCAGCATCTAGCAGGGAATTGGGAAATGCTTATAGGAAGAATGAAATCTTTAATCCGTGGGTTCATGTCTAGTTATAATATTTAACTTTCTCTCTTGCACCATCCTGTTTTTGAAAGAAATGACTGGAGCATTCCAGAAATTGAGATATTTACCTTTTTTCTTAAGCCTGTAGAAAAGAATTCAATTTCTCTGTGAGATAATAAATAGATTTGATGTACATTTATGGAATATTTGCTGTGTGTAGACACTATTCTATCACTTTATACAGACCAATTTATTTAATTCTCACTTCAACCTTGTGAGGTAAGTGCTATTGTTATTACGCCCATTGGACAAATAAAGAAGCTAAGGTAAGGAATTTAAGTCTACTTGCTTACACCTTTTATCTTTCTTACTGTTAAATAAGAGAAAGGTGATGAATGACAATGAAAAAAGTTCTTCCTATTTTTTAATCAAACTTCATTATATGCTTAATAATAATTAAATGCAAAAAGAAAGAGCTGGGAGTGGTGGCTCAGGCCTGTAATCCCAGTTATAGGGAAGGCCGAGGCAGGAGGATCGCAAGTCCAAGATCAGTCTCCACACATTACCAACACCATGTCTCAAATTTTAAATTTTAATTATTATTAAATTATAGTAATAATAATAAAAAGAACTGGGGACATAGCTCAGATGTAGAGTGCCCCTGAGTTCAATTCCCAGTGCTGCACAAAAAAGAGGAATTCGTCCTTTAGGATCCTAGCAAAGTACTAAGTATATCGTCATATAAGTCTGATAAGTTTCTAAAATCCTTGTGGACTTGGAGTTGTTAGGTATTTTGAGTGAAGGACTCAAGATAGTATGAACACCATGTCCACCAGGTGGCACTCGTCCCTCTGAATGTGGGGCATGGGTGGGAACACTCGTGTTCTCATCCCCCTTGGCAGAAAGGTTCAAGTACAGTACTGGCCTTTAGTTTTCTCAGCCCTCAACTTTTGTCCAGGGCAAGTTGTCTAGCTGTCAGAGATCTTCAGGTGCATGCTACCTATTTTGCTGTCAGTGGAAGAAAATTATTAGGTACGTAGTCAATATCCTGTAACAGACGGATGCAGGGTTCTATTGCAAATCCAAATTCAAATGCAGATTTCTTCAAATCCCAGCCCTACCAGTTATTAGCTGTTTGATCCTGGGGCAAGTTATATGACCTTTCTGTGCTCTAGGGTATTCATCCCTGAAATGGGGACAATCGTTGTACCTACGTTGTTCTGTGTCACCTGTTGTAACCATGCTCTGCTTGCAGAAGGCCCAAATAAATGTTCCCTGAAGTAGAATTAATGATGTGACCCCTCTGTACCTAGGCACTCAAGTATAATCACAACTTTACTTGGCTCAAAATATGCTATTGGGGGAGGAACTGGTTTCAGTTTTATCTGGTAGTATAGTGTTAGCATTATTTACTAGTTGTATGTTGGTTAGAATAAGAAATATTGATTTAGCATCTCCAATGAGCCGGTTAGTCACTTTTTTTATTTTTATTTTTACAGAATGCATTTTGGATTTATTGTACACAAATGGTGTACAACTTTTCATTTCTCTGGTTGTACACTAATGTAGAGTCACACCATTCATACAATCACACATGTACATAGGGTAATGATGTCTGTCTCATTACACCATCTTTCCTTCCCCCGTCCCCTCCCCTCCCTTCATTTCCCTCTACACAATCCAGTGCTCCTCCATTCTTCCCTTATCCCCTCCACCCGCCCCCCACCATTATGTATCAACATCGACTTATCAGAGAAAACATTTGGCCTTTGTTTTTTTGGATTGGTTTATTTCACTTAGTATGATATTCTCCTACTCCATAGATTTACCTGCAAATGCCATAATTTTATTCTTCTTTATAGCTGAGTAACATTCCATTGTGCATATATACCACAGTTTCTTTATCTGTTCATCTATTGAAGGTCATCTAGGTTGGTTCCACAATCTAGCTTTTGTGAATTGAGCCACTATGAACATTGATGTGGTTGCATTACTGTAGTATGCTGATTTTAAGTTGTTTGGGTATAAACTGAGGAGTGGGATAGCTGGGTCAAATGGTGGTTCTATTCCAAGTTTTCTGAGGAATCTCCATACTGCTTTCCAGAGTCACTTTTTAAGTGCTACCACTACAGAAATGAGCCAGACAGGTCCCACCCCCACCCCCATGGAGCTTATGATCTAGCAGGCAAGATAAACATTAAAGGAACAATGACATGGCAGGGCATGGTGGTGCATGTCTGTAATGCCTGCTGCTTGAGAGGCTGAGGCAGGAGGATTACAAGCTCAAAGCCAATCTCAGCAATTCAACGAGGCAGGCCTTAAGCAATTTAGTGAGACTTTGTCTGAAAATGAAAAATAAAAGAAGTCTGGGGATGTATCTCAGTGGTTAAGCCCCTTTGGGTTCAATCCCTGGTACCAAGAAAGAAGAAGGAGAAGAGAGAAGAGGGAACAAGAAGAAGAAGAAAGGAGACCAGAGGGGGAGGAAGGAAGAGGAGGAGGAACAGGAGGGGGAAGAGGAAGAAATGATGACATAAAAGTAAATAATCACAAATGTACAAAGGAAAGTAAAACAGATGGATCTAACCCAGCCTGGGGCTCAAGGAAGGCTTCCAAAAAGTCATGGTAGGAGTAGTAGGGAATCGGGCACGAAGAAGGAGGATAAGAACTCTAGGCAAAAGAGCTGGCCTTTGCACAGGCCTCAAAGTGGGAAGGAGGTTGCTAAACTCATACTGAGCAAAGTCCAGTGTGACTGGGGGGTGGGTGAAAGAGAGGGGTGGAGAGGCTGGAAGCTGGAAAGGTCAGCTCACTGAGCTGTAGGAAGTATTAAAGGGTTTTAAGCAAGAAAGTGACAGCAGATGATGTGGCTGTGAGAAGTACATTTTTAAAAGCTGTCATGATGACTGAGAAAAAGAGATGGGATTGAGAGAGTGAGATTGGGTCGGGAGGGACGTGGGCTTGAGGGGATTTGTGGATTGGGTATGTGAGAAGAAGAGTCAATATTTTCTGGTTGAAACAAGAGGGTGGACAGTGTTGCCACTTCCAAGACAGATAGCCACAGAGAAGGAGAAATTTTGGAGGTTCATTTGAGGCCAGAGAAATATTCAAGAGGAACTGTTAAGAAAGTAATTATAAAGAAAAATGATATGATGTCATTTTCAGGAAAATGGATGGCCTTTGAGGCCATTATGTTAAGTGACATAAACCAAGAAGGTCAAGGGGGGCATCTTTTCTCTCCTTATGTGGAAGTTAGGAAGAAAAAAGGAAGGGAAGGAGGCTGGCTCATGAAAATCAAAGGGAGCTCAGTAGAGGAAAGGGACTGGAGGGAAGGAGGTGGGAAATACAAGTAATGTCATGAGACCCTTGCTACATCCAGAAAGAAAGGTGAGGCCAGGCACCAAGACTTCCAAGGTACTGATATGAAAGGGCTGGTGACTCAGGAAAAGGAGAGCTGCTGCCCCAGCAACCTGGAGTGTCTTTAAAATGCAGATTTGAATGTGTCACACTCACACATAGAGCGATTCAGTTACTCTTAGCAAAAAGAGAAAAATCCTTGACTTGACCTGTGAGGCCATTCCCTTCTAGCTCCAGCTCCAGCTCACGATGGCCCTTCTCAGAGCATTGAGAATGTTCTTTCCTTGTCCTGAAAGGCTCCCTACTCACACAAACCTCAGAAAGGTTATCAGGTCACTCTCCTTGCCCTTCAACATTAGGTATCAGCCTAATGTCACTGACTCGAAAAGAGCCTCCTCTACCTTCAGTCTAGTTCCATGACTTTCTCCTTCATAACAATTATTACAAATTATCCTATATATGTGTGTGTGATTTCTAAACAAATTATTTTTTGTGTCCCCCACAAATCTATAAGCCCCATAAAAATAGCTATGTATGTTTTGCTTATTATATCTGAACGACTAGCACCTAGTAGGTGCTAATAAATATTGATTAAATGAATGAAGAAGTTAAGTGACTTGCCCAGTCACTGATTGGACATACTACGAATAACAATATAAATATTTATATTAACATTTTTAAAATGTGTTCATTGCATTTTACACCTTTGTCACCTTTTGCATGTATGTCACAATGAGTGAATGACAGACAGACACACTGGTGGTGAAGAATGCAAAAACTTAAAGAGGTAGTGATAGAGAGTAGGAGGCAGCACAGCATGGATGTTTGATACCAGGGAAGTCTTCCCTGGTCCCTCGCACAGAATGAGGGTTGTGCCAGAGAGAGGTGGTCCCTTTTCCATAATCATGGGCAGCTGTATTCTGTGTGGTCTGTCTGTCCTGCCTGACCATTGTGGGAACTAGCTCCACGCAAGCCTGTTCACTAGCGGCATATGCTGAACAAGCCTTACATTTGCCGCAGTGTTGTGAGCTAGGCTAAATGAAGAACAGGTCAGTTTCTCAGATGAATCCCCAGCAGTTTCTCATCTCTCCCATCCATAGATTGACCATTCAATTAAATGTTAGTTGCCCTCACCTATTGCTCGAAGATTTTTGTTAGTGTGTTACCTTATAACCTTTGGCCCTTCTTCTGCTTTGAATCTAGATCATGGTCATCCACTGACTCAACAAATAAACAAGAATTTTTCTCAGCTGGCACAGTGGCACACACCTGTAACACCACTGACTTGGGAGGCTGAGGCCGGAGGATGGCAAGTTCAAGGCCAGCCTCGGCAACTTAACAAGACCCAAAACAACTTATATAGACCCTGTCTTAAAGTTAAAATTAAAAAGGGTGGTAAGGCATCCCTGGCTTCAATCCCCAGTGCCAAAAAAAAAACCAAAAAGGAAAAGAAAAAAAAATTCTGACTTGAGTTCAAATGTATAAACTTTACAGGGAATAAGGTGTTCTCAGTCAAAGTTAATGGATTTGAAAGAACACATCATGATACAAGAACAAAATTTTCCAACACAAAGGATCATTTGATGGGCCAAGATTAGTGAGTTTCCCTGATTATCATAGGAGAAACAAAGACGTCAGCTGATGGCTTGTTTTGGATGGGGACAAAAGGAATACCCAGGTAAGTAGAAATAACTTCCCTTACTTGCAGGTGGAGCCTGAGAAGGCTTCAGGATGTCAGAATAGAGATACTATGGACTTTAGTCACAAAGGTTGTCCAGACGCATGGATGTGAGGCCACCTCACAGAGTGCCCTGCCCAACTTGATGTGGTTCTAGAGAATGCTCCTGAAGAGCACAGAATAGTTATAGGCCCTGGGCAGCTCTCAGTCCCCACCTTAGGCCCAATGACATGCAGGGGTCTCAGGAGGAGGTTTGATAGCGAGGATCATCAATGGTCCATCCAAGCAGTCCTCTGGGTGGGCACAATTCCCCACAGACCAGATGAGACTACAGATCTCAGAATACACCAACTGGGCACCTGACTATTCCCCTGTTCCCTCCCACCACCACCTTCTTTCCCTCCTCAAACTTTTTTGGAAAAGGAAAGAGTTAGTCTTTGAATTGCTTCTGCCACTCAGAAAATACAAACCTGATACTGATGATAGACATTACCTATTTTCTATATTAATAGGCCTTTTTTATTATGGAGAAATAAAATACTTTGTTCCACTCTTGTGTTTGTAGACACATTCTACATGTTTGCAGTTATCTTTTTTTTCATCAATGTCTGTTCTCCTTGTTCAAAATTGGCCCCAGTTTTTTGAGTAGCTTTATTTATACAAAATTTCCTGGATTATCCATTTGAGTCTCTCAGCTCTGACTTTATTTGTAATTTGTATAGTTTCCTAAAGAATTCGTTTTTAAGAGACAATAAACGTTTATCAAATACCTATCATGGTCAAGGTCTTTCTTGCCACCTTGTCCTGAGGATGTAGTCCATGTCATCAAGGGATTTGTTATTGGAAATGGAGACAGGTTGTGCTGAGTACACAGAACATGCACTGGCTTTAGGTGAACACCTAAGAGCAGATTTTTACCTGTTATTTTAGTTTTTTGGTGCCATGTATTAACCCAGGGGCACTTAACCACTAAGCTTCATCCCCAGTCTTTTTTATTTTTATTTGGAGACATGGTCTCTCTAAGTTGTTTAAGACCTCACTTGTTATCCTTCTGCTGCAACCTCCCGAGACTCTGGGGATTACAGGCATGACCCTCCATTCCCAGCTGACTATTATTTTTAAATACATGTATAATCTGTTTGCAAAAATGACATGTTTAGTAGAGAAAAGTTGCAAAATATAGAAGTAAACAAATTGCACGCACACACTCAGAACCTACAAAAATAGAAGTAATGTTCATATTTTGGGTTATAACCCTATTTAGGCCTTGTAAAAATGTCTCACCATCTTTTGGAATTTGTTTAATGAAATCCTTGATATTCTACTCAGTGTGTGTGAGTGTGTGTGTGTGTGTGTGTGTGTGTGTGTGTGTGTGATTTTTGTTTTCTTCTAAAAAGACCAAGGCAGTATTATTTGAGAGTTTCAATGACCAACTGTATTCAGGAACAAATGTAGTCCAATGATGAAATGAAAATTCAAAAACATATTGCAGATTAGAAAAAAATTTTAGGATTCTGGCAGCTGGATGGGGTGGGAAATTAAAACACAACTTGATCTGATCCATGACATATCCATGAAAATAGTTGCTGATTAACTCAAATGTTACCTCTTCATGGAAGCTTTCCATATTCCCTTAGGCAGAGTTAGCCAGCTTCTTCTGTGCTCCCAAATAATTTCTACTATCTACATATAATGATATATTCATTATTTTAATGAAGATGTTATATACAATTATTTCTGTATTATATTTTAGGGAGGCAGTGTGGCATTGTGGTTGAGAACATGAAGTCTGTTTTCTTGCATATGTGGAAACCAGAGCAAAATAGAGGAAAGAAGTCAGTGGGAGGAATTGAATATATAGGGAAGATCAGCGGAGTAGAATGAGAAGGAGCAGGAAGGAGAAAGGAAGGGGAAAGGGAAGAAATATGGAAATAATTTAACAAAATCATGTTATATGCATATATAAATGTACCAAAGGGAATTTCACCTTATGTACATGTAGAAAGTACCAATCAAAAATAAACAAATAAATAAATAAAGGGAAAGAAAGATCAGTGGAGCAGAGGAGGGAGAATAGGGGGAGGGAGGAGGGAGAAAGGAAATGGGATTGAAATCAAATTCCTTGCATGTATGATTTTGTAGAAATGAACCCAACTACTGTGTATAATTATAATGGCCTAATAAAAAATGAAAAGGGACATAAATTCTGGATTTAAATAGCCTGAGTTCAAATTCCAGACTTATCATTTGCTGGCTGCATGAACTAGGACAAGTCACTTAGCCTCAGTGAACCCTGTCCTCATTTGTAAAATAGTAATAATATCACCTATTTCATAGAGTTTCTGTAAGAGTCAAATAGAACAATATTTGCAAAATACTGACCCACCCCAAGACAGTCAATAAATAATAGGTGTAATTATTATTGTTATGGAACTTGCCATATTGCATTGCTATGACTGATTTAGGAACGCCTTCCTCTTTTGACAGAAGGCTGTGGATCCTGACCTCTGTCATTCGTATTTTCTCCTTCCTTGCGAAGTAGCTGATAAACAGTATGCAATCTATAAATGTTGCTGTAAGAGAAAAATAGCTATAAAAAGTGCCAGATCAAAAGCCTTCTCCCCAGAAGTCCTGCATGGTAACTGAGATAATCTAGAACAGACTCGAACTGCAAATCACTAACTTTTACTGTGAGTATTCTAAGGGCATGTCTACTTTTAACACAAGCTAACATTTAATGAGCACTTACGTGCCAAATTTTGTTCAGTGATTTACAGTTTATTTAAACCATTTTCTGAGGTGGATATTATGTCTTTTTTAACATATGAGGAAACAGAGGTCCAGAGACAGTGCTGTGGAGTCTATGATTTCTGAGATTTGGTTGGGATCCAGGAGTAAAATCCTTGCTCTCTGTCCTTCCATGTAACTACCTAGGCAGGAGGTGAAGAAGAGAAGGTTCATATGTATTTCTTTCTCTTTAGTGTAAAACATTTTTTCTGTTTTGTTTTGTTTTGCAGAGTCTTTCTTTTCTCTTCTGTAAAAACAAACAAAAGAAAGTCTTGCTTCATTCATGATTTTACCCCTGCTGAGGGTTCCAGAGGAGGTCCTTAGAAGGACCTCTCCCCTGCAGAGCTCAGTTCCAGGATGCCAATGAAGGTTAGTACTCTGCTGAGGGGCAGAAACATCTCAAGCAGTAATCATTTTTTTGAGAGGAGTTTGAAATAGACTTTCAATACATTAAAAATAATAATAATAGTTCAAATTTCATCTGCATGTAGAAACAAATACATATGAAATGATAAGACTATCAACAGCTAAATAACCTTGAGAGGGAAGGCACTGGGAATTTGTAAAAAATTGCTCTCAAAGAGAATATTTTATCCCAGGTGACCTGTACTGCTGTGTTAACGTCATTTATCAATTATTTGTTCACATTGCCTACGTGAGTGAAAGATGTGTTTTAAAAATAAGAAGAGCCTTGGAATTATTTAACTTCGAGTAAGCTGATTGGAAGCCTTCCAGGTTCCACATTGCTCCTATTGACCAGAAGTCTTCTGACTTGGGAAAATATTTTTATTTCCCTCCCCCTTTTCTAAATGTCCTACAAGGACCTGTATTAGGATGGGAAACATTCTCTGAGTCCCAAAGGAGCCCTCCATTTGCCTGAAAGAGATACTAGACTGTGTGCAGAGGGACAGGGAGGGAAGTCAGAGAGATGCCTCCAAATGACTTTTTCAAACGTTCTATGCAGATTTTCTTCATTCATTGTAACAGTTGCCAGATGACAGATAAAATGCGATTCTGGAGAGCATTATATTATTTTTCTTTCTCATACATCATAAAAGATGCAGAAAAAAATGTCAACTTTAAGAAAACAATGGCAGGGTGCCCAGTGTATTTATTCAAAAGTTTCTTTAGAGTTTGTGGCCAAATTAGACACAGAAACAGCAGAGGCCACTACATCAGCTTGAGATCAATTGCTTTTCTTCTCTGAGGAAATAAATGAATTAAAAGTAAGGGAGAAAAAAAAGTCCAGGTTCTAATAATATGAATTTTGCCTTATTTTCTCTAACTTTGCCATAATAATAACCCAAGATACATTAAGTAGAAGAACTACTTCCATCTAGTGAAACCAGCTTCTGTTGTGCTAATAAGAATTGACACATGAACTTTGTAGTGAATTTTTAAAGCAATTTAACCATGAAGGTAGTTGGTGCTTGCTCAAGTGTATTTTCTATAGTAAACCAGTAGCCCTTCCTTGGAAAAATCTTGGAAAAACAATGTCATTGTGAAACTTTCTCCTGAAATTGAGGATGGAATTACTTTGGGCTTTAACTTTTGGAGGGAGATAATTTTCTGAATGGATGAAATGAAAGGTGTAAGGTACTCAGAGTGGCAGGTAAGGCCTTTATTCCAGGTACATAGGGGACACCCATTAATTGATGAGTAAATGGAGAATGGTACTAACTGTTGGGGTCATATAGTTGTATTTAGAACTGTCTGGAACACTCCAGACATAGTACGTCTCACTTAATTCCATTTGCTGTGAATTCATTTCTTCCTTCCTTCCTTCACTTCATAAACAATTACTGATGCCTACCAAGCATCAGGATCTGTATTTGGAAATGCAACTATGAACATCACAGGTTCTGGAGCTTATGGAGCTGGCCTTGTAAAGGACAGAGAAAAGAAGCAGAACAAAACCATAAACTAGTCAATGTCCCCAGGTGGTACAGTCTTCCTGAGTCTGGTCCTGTCCAGCACTGGGTTAGGACATACCTGATGTGAGAAGCAACAGAGAGGGCCTCTCTTGGGAGCTCTTGTCCCTGACTGCAGTCCTAGGGGGCTGATTGGCTCAACCTTCCTCATCTGAAAGGCTCAGGATAAAAAATGGAATCAGGAAAGGGTCACTGCACCAGGGGGGAAAAAAAGCCTGTCAGAATAGTAAACAAATTTTCTCTGCCTTCTGTTAAAAAAATGCTCATTTAGGCATATCAGACTTGATTTGTACTCGGCTGCATCTGGTATGGCATAATCAATTCATGTAAAATGAACAGATTTTCTCAAGAACGTGGGCTTGTGATTGGTTCTGCAGTGAGGATCCAGAGGTTTCCTGCCTTCTCTCACCACCAACCGCCTTATCACTGCCTTCCTTCCCTGTTTGGCTTTATATCGTTGAGAGCATAACACAGACTTGACATTTTCAATAAGCCTGGTCCACCTTCTCCTTCAATCCTAGACAATTTCCACTTCATTTGTGGCTCTATAAAAAGGGCTCTATGTCCCTTTTACTTTCTATGTGGAAGTAATAATTGTTTTCAATGCATGAGATTTCCTACCATGTTGAAAGAGGAAGCCAAAGTCTGGTTCTACTTATTGCTTTTGGTCCTAGTTTCAGGCCCACCCTTTGAGTCTTTTACATATGGGGGCAAGTCCCAAACCAACAGATTGCTGACTTCAAGCATCAGATGCTAAATGTTTGGATTGTCCGATTAAAATTTGCACTAAGACTCTGATGCCTTTATGCTATTGCACAGCCAGTGTTGAGCCTATTTTTCAAGTAGGTCCATTGTTACTGTCAAGTGTGATCCATTGTTACCTTTCCTATTAACCAGTGAGACCAGATCCTGGAGAACAAGGGCGTGGCATGCAAACAGTCTGGCAGCACTTAGATGGCTTATCCCTGTTACTTATTATCCCTGTTACTCCCCTGGGCAGGCCCATATGGAGGTGGATGACAACAGGAAAGCCAGGCAGCTGTAGGAGAGTAATCCCACGTGGCCCCATTTCATGCCAGGCAGGTGGAAGGAATGCAGTTGGAGCACCTTGAAGTGCAACTCCAGGCTATGTGGAATAGGTGTGGCATGTCTGGGGACACCAAAAGCAGCATACTTCTCAATTAGAAGAGAGATGGGAGAGACATATCTGGTAGTCTGTGAATTAAAGATTAGGACAGATTGTCAGGTGTTGTAATCAAAGGTGGTGACCCAAATTAAAGGAAGGCCTTCACACAGTGAACATGTGTGACACTTACTGAAGAGCATTCCTAAATGTCCCTAGAATAAAATGCCTATATGGTCTGAAGAGACCTAACAAAATTAATTTTAATACTATATCACATATTGCTAAATCTACTCACCTTTTAATAGAACATTCCTGCATTTCTTAGATTCCCCAGAGTTGCTTGGTGTATCAGTTATTCATTGTTATGTTTAAAATTATCCCAGTTGAAAACAACAAACTTATCTCACACAATTTCTGAGACTCAGGAATTCAGGAATAGTTTAACTGGTTGGTTCCATCTGAAGGTCTCTCAGGAGGCTGCAGGTGAACCTTAGGGGTGTGGAGGGTACAATGTTTTCAATGTTTAACAGTAAGCTGTGTAAGTGTGACTTAATATCAGGGGACTTCAGTTCCTCACCAATGTGGACCCCTCAAGGGCTGCGTGGGTATTCACACAACATGGCATCTGCTTTTTTCTAAAGTAAGTGCCCCAACAATGAGGTAGAAGTCAAGATACTTTTTGTATTTGCAGGGCTGGGAATGGAACCCAGGGTTGCATGCATGCTGAACAAGCAGTTTACCACTAAGCCACATCCCCAGTCCCTCAGTTGCTTTTATTCCTGGACTTAAAAATATACATTCTCACTTCTGTCATCTTCTATTTACCAGAGAGGAGTCAGTAAGTCTACCCACCCTCAATTCCCTGGGTGGGAATTGGGTCCTATCTTTTGGGTGAACTATTGGAGAATTTGTGGATGTAATTTGGAATTGTCACATGCAGTACTCATCTGAAATGTCAGGAAAGTGGTATAGTCAAATTTTGTGAGTCCCTGTGCAAAATGAAAATGCAAAACCTCTAGGTAAGAATTATTAAGAACTTTAAGATGGTGGTAACAGAGAATTAAAGCAAGTAAGTGACCCTCCTAGGCATCAGTTCCTGTGCTGGGTCCAGGTCCCACAGCCTTACAGTGGTAAGAGCAGGAGCCTTGAAGTCAAGAGTTAGAATCCTAGCCCCACATCATTGAAATTCTTAGGAAAATTAATCTCTAAGTCTCTGTATTTTTCTAAAATGGGCATGATTAATTTACCTGTCACTTAGGATTTATTTATTTATTTTGAACATTAAATGAAGTCAGCAGAGTGCCTATCTTAATGTTGGCACTTGATAAAATGTAGAAATTATGATGATCACCTTTTCAAAGAGCTTTAGGGGTGGAGAAGAGAAAAGAAGGATGGAACTGCTAACTCAGATTGATTATTCAGCTGATGATAATAAGTGTCTTAGAGTGGGAATAGCATCTTAAGGTCTCTGCAATACCAACATGTCTTTTACTCAGTGTGGACTCACATGTTTCTGAGTTTTGAAAAATTTGGTCTGTAAGTTATAGCAAGAATGTCTCAGAAAATATGTTTTAAAAATGGCATATTTTTAGCATTGTAACAGGTAGGGCCAGGGCTATCATTTTAAGCAAATCCATATATGAAGATCAAGGTTTCTTTGGATGCTTTGACAGAAGGCATTTATCAGCACCTTAGAAATGGTTGCCATGAACTACTTTCTATTAATAACTCAGTTGATGAGACTGAATATTAAATAGGAACTTTCCCATAGCAATATTCTCTTTGGGTGGCTCAAGAACTAACAGCTAAAATTATTCCTGGATGAGGTGGATTTTATGAAACAACTGATAGCTTCAGACAGGCTTTCTGTTTCCTTTCTATTCCTTTCTAGGCAGCTGGGTATGGCCCTCAAAGACAATGACAATCCAGTGGGGCTTGTGTCAATGCCCAATCACAGCTCAGATGTGTCGTGACTGTGGCTTCACCTGTGCCACTTTGGAGGTTCTATTTCATGCCAAACAACTGGCTTCCAAAGACCTTGTCAACTGTTTCCATGTGGACCTTATTCTACCAAGGATTTTTTGTTGTTGTTTTGTTTTGGTTTTTAGTACCAGGAATTGAACCCAAGGGTGGTTGACCACTGAGCCACATCCCCAGCCCTTTTTATTTTTTGTTTTGAGACAGGCTCTCGCTAGATTGCTCACAGTGTTGCTAAGTTGCTGAGGCTACCTTTGAACCCATGATCCTCCTGTCTCAGCCTCCCAGGCCACTGGGATTATAGGTGTGCGTCACTGTGCCCAGCTTCTACTAAGCTCTTAGCCAAAGCATATCTTTGGAACAAAACCTTTTTGCTCATAGGACAAAATCCCACCTGCCTGCTGAAGGAGTGGAGTCCACACAGTATGTACCAGACTTGGAATCACCACTGAGTGGTGCCTAACAGTTAATGCAGGCTCTGGAGGTGCCTCATTGCCTCTTCCTAAAAGAAGTTCTCATTAAGGACTTGAGAGAGAAAAGCAGGCCGAGGTGCTGCTCTTTATCTGGATGAGCAGCTTCATAGGAAACATTAAGAAAAATAGTAACAATCGTATTCTGTTCACCACACATTGACACCACAAAGTAAGCCCAGAGAGTGAGAGTGGCGGGGCTTGCTTTTCTCCATAACTCTAGGCGGTGTTCCGTTCTTAGCGATAGTCCTCTATTTCTCAAGGAACTTCTTTATTTATTCCCCAACCCAAAATTAGTTCCTTAATTTGAAACAGCCATAAACAAACATTGCTGAAGAATCCCCTGGGCTCTCTTCTCCCACACCCTATCCCCCCACACACATTTTTTTTTTTTCCTGCTGCTTTGTTTGTTCTGTTTTTTCCTTTGAGCTGGATATGAGGAAGGGCCCACAGTGGTTTGGCTTTCTGAAATCCCTCCATGAGTTTCTTGAAAGATATTTAAATTCCATTTTGACAGGAGAGAATTAAATTCACATTAATTTTGATCAATTTTGTAGTAAATCTAAACAAGCTTCTATAGCATCAAAGCACAAATTTTAGTACCCTACTGGTTTCAAGGTCGCTTGCAGTTCTATAATTCTTTCCTTGGCCTATTCTAACCCCACTGCACAGTGAGCACGAACGAATGGAGCCTCTAATCTGAGCTGCTGCTCTAACTGACTTGGAGAGGGATTCCTGTCCTCTCTTCTGTCATTGTTTCTCCCCTTTCTTCTTTGCTGCCCCTTTCCTTTCCTGCCTGTCTTCTTCATTTCACTCGGTTTCCCACCCCATATCAATAAAGAATTCTATAACCAGTTGGTTTTCCTCTTCAAACTCATCTCATCATCTTCGTAAAAGGGAATGTGTGCTGGTCATTTGCCCGGGTGCTCTGGCCTTTGCCCTGTTCTGTTCTCCTTCACAGGGGACTGCTTTTCCCGCTTCCTTGCCCTCTGGCTTCTACACAGGCTGAGCCAATGGAAGGAAGGCTTAGGAAGAGAGGAGGGTGGAAGGAAGGGAGAAGCCAGGGAATTTTACCTCCTCTCTGTTTTGAGTGGTTTCTCTGGCAGGCTGCTTCTCTGTCTCCAGCTGCTGTCAAACAGCACCTCACATGTTGTCTCAGTATCTGCCAGAAATCCCCCCACTGTGCTTCTGATTTCTCTCTGACATCTTATCTTCCAGGCTCTGTTAACACCATTTTAACACCAGCCCTGGGTGAGTTCATGGCTTCTGTCTGCTGTTAGTCTTTGGGTTACCCCCACCACTCCTTTTTAACTCCTGGTTTTCCCATCACATGCATAACAAGTTCCGATATTAAATTCCCTCTGTTTGAAACACCTACAGTGGTTTCTGTTTTTCTAAGTGAATCTCAACTGAAACAAAGGTTCAAGATTATAGGAACAATGATAACACTAAATAATGTCTCAGATGAGCAGTTCTCTAGAGTGGAATGTTGCCATGAGTTACCTTATTCTTTGTTCCTTTCAGTTTTTACACATCCAGGAAATCATGCAATAGCAAACAGTTGCCCAAGTTCAAGGTCCATGGTAAGTTTGGGGTACACATAAGGTGAGAAAACAAGGGAAGCAGAGCATTTTTAGTGTATGTGCCTGGAGCATCCAGTGGCTTATACCCTCCAAAGAATGGACATCAGGATTCTCTGCCCTTGTTTCACTGTCATGGGTTTTACAGCAAACTGTTACATGAGACTTGTGAGGGACTTTCCCTTTCATTTCCACCCATGTGGGCATGTCCCATCTGTTTTGTGTCATTGCTTCAATGCTCTGTAACGTGGTTTTGGTCATTACATGTTTGGTAATCTTGAATCTCAACTGATAGCAACATACTCTTGCTTATGAATCTGCTGTAGACCAGTGATTTGTAACATTCTGTGAACCAAAGTCCTTTTGAAATAACCTAAGGATTGGTCAGAATCCTCTCATAAGAGGAATATTCATATGCACCATGATTGTGAGCCAGAATGTGTACTTCTTAGTGTGCACAGATGTGCCTGACATATACATGCAAGAACATGCACACACATACAGGCAGATGTGCACATAGACACACACCTTTGACATAAATCTCAGCAGGTTTGCAATCCCAGATTAAGAAACCCACAGCCACCCTGTATGGTCTTTTGTCATATATCCATATATATCCACTTATCTTCTATCTGAATCCAGGATGCCTTGGGTGGTGCCTAGCCATGTAACTGAAGTCTTATGAATGACTTACTTTCTTTCCATTCACCTCCTTTTAAGCAATGACTTTAACTTTGAAACACAAAATCTGCCAGACATTATTCGTCTGTCAGATACTTTGGACTCATCATATGGCAGATATTTTCATGTTTAACTTGTGTTAAAAGATCTCTCTACAGTGATATTAAAAGTTTCTGCACGGGAAACAGTAATTTCCTTTGAGATATTCCTCTTTCTTATTGGCACCACATAAGATAAAGTTCTGTGACTGGAGCAGAGATTTATGGAGTGTTATTGTCAAATGTATGCGTGTGTTGCTTTCCTGTGGTGAAAGACCCATGACCCCAGACATCCGCCCGGGGATTGATTTGGGACCTAGTGTAACATGTATACTGTAATAAGTCACAGCAAGCACTGCCATTCAGCCCCTGCCATCCCATGTGGGCTCCAGGGTGAATAATTTTGCTCATTCTTTTGGCCTTGGCAGTGGCTTGTCAGGGACTGAACTCATGTTCATTACTCTGAGAATTGCTCAGCTGTGAAATAAGTACTGAAAAGATGAAATGAAATTGATCCTGAGCCATCGTGACCTTTCAATCCCTTGTAAGCAAGAAATAAGTATTTAAATTGGCCCATAAATCTTTTTAAGCTTAGAAGTTCATAGATTAAAACTACTTATGGGTTGACTTGGGCTGGAAAAACATATGTACTAGCTCTAAAGTAGAGAAAGAAGCCATTATGGAACATTAGTGACAAACTAAGTGGGGTGAGTCTATTCCTGCAGAAACGTGAATTCCTGAGCATCATGGTGGTATGAGGACGTATACCAGAAGTGTAGGAAAGGTCCATTCAAATTGTTTAAAATGAAAAATTGACTATTTTAAACATGATGGCTATTTGTCATATTTTAGCTTTTGACATATGATCTTACACACACACACACATACACACACACACGCACACTACTTGGGCTTTGCTATAAGAAGATTGGATAATCTTCCAAACTGAATAATAAGAGATGGGTAGGAGCTATGATGGGCGATACCAGAAACACTTGTATTCATTCATTAATGCAACAAGCATTATTGAGTACCTACTATTCTCTAGGAATTATGTCAAACACAGAAATCAGGAAAAGAAAAACACAATTCTGCCCTTAAGATTGTCTCAGTATAGTGAAAGAGATTGATAATTGAAAAGGTGATTTGATTATGGTGCGATTCTCTCTGTGATAGAAATGTAGTGTGTTTTTTCAACACTAAAGAAGTGCTCCCTTCTTGTTTGGGGGGCCGAGAGATCTTTTGGAGGGGTTGCAATTGGACGGAGATGATGATTTCTCTTTCCATGTGGTGTACGAGGTGCTTGTGAATTTCTGTGAACCTGTTGAATTTGATGTGCGAAAGACACCTGGACACATGGAACCTAAGCTTAAGAGATAAAAGTTTGGATGTCATCAGTAGTTAAAGCCCTGGGTGTGGGTGGAATAGAAGGATTGAGAACAGAACCTAACCGAGCGCTAGCATTTAAGGGGGACAGGCAGAGACCAGAGAATGCTAAGTAATATTTTAAAAACGCAGCAAGAGAGGCAAGTGGAAGAGAAGGGCGTGGGGTTGGCAAACAGTCAACGAAGCAGAAGATGTAAGACAGCACTAGGGCGTCTGTGGCAGAGGAGTCTAATGATGGAGGAGTCAAATAAAACCTTGACCTTGTGGCAATGAAAAGATCCCTGGTGGCACTGGAAAATCATTTTAATGTAGTCATAGGAACGAAGGCCAAGGTGTGAAAGGAGGTGAGCAAATGGAAACCATAGACTAAGCTTCTAAAAACCTTGACCAGTGGGAGAGAGAGCTTTTCAATCCAGATTCCTCTTTCACTAAACAAAAATTCAACTTTGTTACCTCAAAATTCTGATCAAATTGAATACAGATCTCTTTCTGATTGAAGAGGATACAGTTCAAACTTCTGAATACTTCCATTCACTTAGCAGACTTTTTCCCCCCTAACATTACTCAATTGTATTTAAAAGCATTTTTTTTTCTCAAAAATGTCTTTATAGGATGAAACATCATTTACTCCTTAAGACTTTGCCATGCCCTGCCACCCATTGAGGTTACCAATGTAGATTTCACCTGCACACCCAGTACAGTGATAGGGGTTGGGGGTGGTTACACAATCTTTAAGTTCCAGGCTTGATTTCTAAGACAAGAAGTCATGGATAAACTATTGAATGGAAATCAGGTAAAACTATGGTGCTTGCAATAGTAACTAGCCTAGAAAACAGCTAGTTGAAATGTAAAGATACCACATGTATTAGTTTGGGCTGCTATAATGAAAAGACCGTGGATAGGGTGGTTTAAACATCATTTTTTTCTCATAGTTTTGAAGGTTGGGAAGTTTTGGATCATGGTGTTGGCACATCTGGTAAGTCTTCTCATTGTATCTTCCTGTGGCTGAGAGGACAAGCTCTCCTCTTCTTATAAGGACACTAACATTGTGAAGGTTGACCTTTCATGACCTCCTCTAAACATAATGACCTCCCAAAGGTCCCACCTCTTATAACCATCCCCACTGAAGATGAGGGTTTCCACATATGAATTTGAGGGTGCAGGGACATAAACATACAGCCCATAATACCAGATACAAAGTCCTCCCATTCAGGCAGTGGGCTGATCACTTTAGAGGGCTCTTACGGAAACATGTTTTTCTTCTTCCACTTCATTGACCCTCACCTCTAATCCCAACTGGGCTCACTCTCTTTGGCTTTAAGACAGGCTCATCAAACTGGCTCAGGGACCCTGGATGCCCCATCCTTGGCTGGCGATTCTTCTACCACCACACTTCTCCTTCAGGCCAGCCACCAGGCCTGTGATGGACAGGCTTCCTCAGCATGCCTACTTAACGCTCATGCTCCCACACTGCTCCCCCGTAACCTGCGGGCACACAGCTTCATGAGACAGAAAGAAGGATCTCCTTTGGAAACACATGCAGTAAGAAAAAAAAAAAAAAAATCCAAGGATTTACATTCAAAGTAAATGCTGTCCAGGGATCCTTAGTACAAATCACTCAGCATAGGTAATTTGCCATTTTCAGACTTTCTTCCTTCCTTCCTTCCTTCCTTCTTTCCTTCCTTCCTTCCTCTCTCTCTCCTTCCTTCCTTCCTCTCTCTCTCCTTCCTTCCTTCCTCTCTCTCTCCTTCCTTCCTTCCCTCTCTCTCTCTTTTCTTTCTTTCTCTCGTTTTCTCTCGTTTTCTCTCGTTCTTTCTCTCTTTCTCTCGTTCTTTCTCTCTTTCTCTCGTTCTTTCTCTCTTTCTTTCTCTCTCTCTCTCTCTCTCTCTCTCTTTCTCTCTTTCTTTCTTTCTTTCTTTCTTTCTTTCTTTCTTTCTTTCTTTCTTTCTTTCTTTCTCTTTCTTTCTCTTTCTTTCTTTCTTTGTATGAGGATTGAACCGAGGGCACTCTACCACTGAGCTACATCCACAGACCTTTATATGTTTTATTTTGAGACAGGGTCTCACTAAGTTACTGAGGTTGGCCTCAAACTTGCGATTCTTCCACCTCAACCTCCTGAGTTGCTGGGATTGCAGGTGTGTACCACCATGTCTTGTCATTTTCAAACATGTTCTGATGGAAAAGATCACCAAGTACTGACATGTTCTGAAGGAAAGATATTAGAAACAGTGGGAGAGAAATTTTTATTTTTTTTCAATAGGACCAATTCAGAAAAACAACAACAAAATGTTTACAGTCCAAATATTTTTTCCAAAGTGAAAATATACCAGGTACAGTGGCACATGCATATAATCCCAGCAACTCAAGAGACTGAGGCAGGAGGATCCCAAGTTCAAGGCCAGCTTTAGCAGCTTAGCAAGAACCTCAGCAACTTAGTGAGAACTTCTCTCAAAAAAAAAAAAAAAAATGAAAAGGGCTGAGTATGCTTTACAAAAATCACCCCTGGGTTCAATCCCTAGTTTAAAAAAAAAAAAAAAGAAGAAGAAGAAAAAAACCCAGAATTTTCCTGATTATATAATAATACATGTTTATTAACTCAAAAATTTGAACACTATATGAAAAATAAGCAAATATAGCTTGAAATTCTAAAGTACTTTGGGGAGGGCATCATTTAAAGATAACTCAAGTAGTTACTTTGATATTTTACTTTATTGATTGTAAATGTTGAGTATCTTAGTTACTAAATTTTTGAATATGTGAAATTAGATATTTAAATGTTTGAAAGGGAGGGACAAAAAGGCAATTTTCTAATCTTGTTTTTAGAATTGAAATCCTGGCTACACTCTAATCCCTGGACCTCAGTGTGTAGATGGCTGGTCTAAAACACTTGGAACAACCTCTGAAGGGTTGGGTGGGCCAATGAGGGCTGGGGCAGCCTGGGAGCAGCATGAGGGCCTTTCTTGCATGGGAACTGGAAGGATATCACAAAAGTGAGTTACCTCTGAGGTGTTGAAGACCCCAAGCTAAATCCTACCTTTTGCTGTAATCCCAGTGTCTCAGGAGGCTGAGGCAGGAGGATTGTGAGTTCAAAACTAGCCTCAGCAATGGTGAGGTGCTAAGCAACTCAGTGAGACTCTGTCTGTAATTAAAATACAAAGTAGGGCTGGGGATGTGGCTCAGTGGTTGAGTACCCCTGAGTTCAATCTTCAGTACCAAAAATAGATAAATAAATCCTACCTTTTTTGCAGGGTGGAGGGTTTACGGGGGATTGAACTCAGGGGCACTTAACCACTGAGTCACATCCCCAGTCCTACTTTGTATTTTATTTAGAGACAGGGTCTCACTGAGTTGCTTAGTGCCTTGCTTTTGCTGAGTCTGGCTTTGAACTTGTGATAGGCATGTGCCGCCATGCACCCAACTGAAATCCTACCTTTTGAGAGATCACAGATCCTGTCTGTCATGTTCACCATCCATCCTTGGGATGGGACCAAACACTTAACACATACGCTTATCCCTTGGTATCCACAGGGTTTGGTCACTGGTGGATTCCAATGAATGAGGATCGAAAATATTCAGAAAAAAAACTTCATCTCTTCCGAATGTGTACAAACTTTCTTTCTTGTCATCATTCCCTAAACAGTATGATGTGATGCTTATTTACCTAACATTCACATTGAATTTGGTATTATAAATCACTTTGAGCAGACAAAGTATATGGAAGGATGTATATAGGTTCTGTGCAAATACCACATCATTTTACATAAGGAACTTGAGCATCTGTGGGTTTTGTGACATCTCATTGTGTGTTCCAATCTGCCTCAGGTACTGATGGGTGACTGGACTTCTTAATGTAAGGCAAGTGTCACTGACCTCACTGTTTTGTCCTGGGGCAGGGGTGCCTGACTACTAGATGGGAGGAGTCCTCAGGGCCAGCCGAGGCGCTCACATGTCTGGTAATTTCAAGTTATGACACTAGTAGGGACAAAATATTTAGGCACCAGAAAAAAATAAAGATATTGGCTTTCCCCTGCTAGGCTAAAGCTTTGTGGTGATAGTTGCATTAGGCTGATAAAGATTCACCCAGAAAATTGTAAAGTTATAAAAAATACTTTTCAATATAACAAAAACCGTGGACCTGCAGAAGCACGCCCTGAAGGGACCCATCAGGGAGTAGATAAGAATTTTGAGGAAACTTCAAGAGAGCAAGAATGTGTGAAGCAACTTAGAGACCCTATGAGAAAATATTTGAGCCTATGAACTGTGTCATAGTCCTCTCAGGTCCAAATTCAAGATCTGTGGAAACCTTGTAAAGCTCAGCAGGCCTTGGGGCTGAGGAGGTGGAGCCTGGCGAGAAGGCCTTCAGGAATCTAAGATAGAAGCCTGCTCTCTTCTTAGCCATGTGAATTGATTTCCAGAGAAACACATTTCAGCATGTGTTTAACAGGAAAGGAGTTTAAGCATCTTTTCAGTAAACATCAAATTTGTTTTGGGAAGTTGGGTTTGTTGTCAACGGGCCCACTGGTTTAATTCTTCCTCTGTACGAGGTAAACTGTTTTGGTTTTACTGTCTTTAAAGATTTTTCCAGCTTTATTACAAGTTTAAGATCACTGCTACAAATCCATCAACAAAATCTGCTTTTGCTCTACCTTGTTCTCTGGAAAGTCTTTAAAGTTGCTATGAGAACCATCTGAAAAATCTTGTCTGAGATTATAGGCCAATTCAACAGACTCAAAGTAGTATTTGGTGTAATTAGTTCATCAATTCAATTCTATGCATTGAGTCGTTTGTATGCTGAAGGCTCTGGGGACACACAAGTGAGCCAAACAGATAAATCCCACACCCATGGAATTTCTCATCTTGCACAAAAGACCAGATTGAGAAACAACTGGAGATTGAACTCCTAAAGATTAAGTCAAATTTTGGTTGATTTTGTCAATAGTCACTAAACCAGGTTATAGGACATTTTGGCCATTGATAAATCAAGAGTTTTTTTAGTTACTCAATTATTTTTCTCTAACAGCATTTTCCTGCACTAAGACCTTTAATGAATGTAGGCACTTTATTCAAATAAACGGACATTTAGTTTTAAGGGCTGAGTCAGAACAGAATATTACTTCATATGTTTGCTAAATTGTTCTTTGGTACAGACAGCCGATCTTTTTTTCTTTTGCCATTTTCTTTTCCATACAATCCTCCTCAGATCTCCTCAGCAACAAAATGACAAGCTCCCCAGTATCACTGGAAAAATGAAAATAATTTTTAAGTTTGGAAAATAAAGTCCAGTCATTTTTCAGATTGATTTGTTTCACAGCAAGGTTTTGCCCTAATACACTAACTTGCCGCAGCTTGAGAAGAAATAGAAAAGACAATTCTTACTTGTTGAAATGACAAAATGCTAAATTACAAAATGTCAGGGGGAAAAAAATTCAGGCAATTTAAATTTCCCAGCAATGGGTCTATAATTTATTTGAAGTTGAGTATTCTGAGCCTAGACAAATGTATTTTGTGGAGAAAAAAAATTACATTTTGAGTTTCACTGCCTGATTTTAGTGCTCAATTACATTGTTATATATATATATTATAAAGAATAGTTGTTTTTGATTTTGAAATAATTGAGTACCCACAAGAAAACCTGTGAGCTTTTTGAATTCCTTTCTCTGTCTCTGTCTCTCTTTCTGTTATTTTTGGTACTGGGGATTGAACCCAGGGCCACTTTATCATTGAGCTATATCCCTAGTCCTTTTTAATTTTTATTTTGAGAAAGGGTCTTGCTAAGTTGCTGAGGCTACCCTTGAACTTGTGATTCTACTGCCTCAGTCTCCTGATCACTGGGATTATAAGTGTGCACCAGCACAACCAACTTCTCTCTTTTTTATTATCAAAAACCTTTAGTGAATTTTTCTACGTGGGAGAAATTCCATCAGTCTTTTTACCCTCTAATATTCCTGTTGTCATTTATCTATGATTTTTTAAAATACTTAGAGTAAGAGTTATGATTTTAATTGCTAAGACCTGGGAGCTGACAATAATACAGAAAAATATTTTTTAAAAATACCTAAATTGAATTTCAAATAATATTTTAAACACTAAGCACTTAGTTTCAAAGCACTCTTTAAATATATAAAAAATGATTTTTTTCTGCATGAAACTAAGAATTCCTAATTCAGTGCTTACTCTGTTTGGAAGACTATCTAAACAAAAAGATAAATACTAGAGAAATAAGATAATACTTTAGGGGATAAAAGAGAAAAAAAGAGCACACAGGTTAAATGCTCACTGAGGTGAAAGGAAACAAACCAAAAAGCTGAGCTGTGAAGCTAGAATGACTGGATTCACATCCTGCTTCTACTAACTGTATAACCTCAGGCAAGTAACTTAACTTTTTCTGTCTCAGTTTTATCATCCCTAAAATGGGATCATAATGACAACTTACCTTACTGGGGTGTTGTGAAGGTTACATGAGATAATTTAAATATATGCAGAGCCCTTAGGAATGTTCTCTTAGCTATCTTAGATGGCTCTTTATTTGGGTGGTAAGGGGGATTGCCTGGAATGTGAATAAGATTATTCTTCCTGCCATAGGCCTGGTGTTTTCAAACTGATTGGTTTAATCTAGAGGACTTTTATCTAGTTGGGAGAGGTCAAACAATTTGGAGCATAAGACCCTAAGTGGAAAGATTTCATAACTTGGAGCAAATTAACAGGTATTGAGATGCAGTATTAAGAAGTTACCATAGTAAAGACATCAGGGTGCAGTTAAGGATCACTGTCAGGAACAAGTGGGCTCTGAGCTTGATTTCAAAGGACGGTAAAGTGGGTGAAAACTAAGCAGTTAGGTGGCCAGAGGAGGGAAAATGTGGCAAAACCAGAAATTTAGAGCTAGATGTAAAATACCTAAAGAGAAAGAGTGCGAGCATTCAGGCCCAAACTGCAAAGCTAGCTGCAGACAGGAACAATTAGAAAATTATCAAGACTTCTAGTCCACTATCAGGTTTGCTAACGCCAAAATGAGGCAGAAGCAGGTCACATGGTTCTCTCCTTGGTCTTTTCCCCAGTGTTGAACTCTTAAAAAAAATTTTTTTTAAAGGACTCAGGTAAAAACAATTAAGAAAAAAAATAATCCTACATACTTAGTAGCAATTCTTTTATTTCTGTATTTTTTATAAGAATCGCAACATTTTAATTGTTTTAATTTAGATCATTGCATATTTTCATAAGCATACTTCTTATATTCTTTTGCTCCTGTAATTTGATAATTTCTGTTTTTCACCCTAAACCCTTAATAATAGTCTTTATGCTTCTTCATACATTGTATTTCCTCCAAGAAAACTGAGGAGAAAAAAAAATGCCTATGTAGTTGATGGATTTATCTATTTTTGACAATTGTTAGAACAACTTTAATTTGCTTTCCTTACATTTAGAAGTTGTTGATTGATTGACTTTTGAAAAGAACAGTCAGGAAGTTAAAGGTATGTTAAAACTTCATGGTATGTCTTCAGAAGTTTGGATTTTGAGATTTACGAAAACTAGGTTAATGGTATTTTTAAAAAGAGAATCAAGGCTTGCTCTAGAAATATTTTTGGCTTTCTAATAGCTTCTTGGTTAATTTTCTGTGTTTATTAGGATATGTTCAACAGTTCCTAGTATTTTCTTCTTTGAACTTGATGAAAAATGGAGAAAACCTCAGTTTTCCCTGCTATGCCAGGGTCCTTTCCAGAAGCAGAACTATTCTGACAAAAAGTTCCTCCTCTCTTATTGAGGCAGGGGCTCCTAACGTTCCCCTTGAAGCTCTTTCCATAGTCCTACTCAGCACATACTTCTTTTCTAAAACCTGGTCAATTTCCAAGATCAAAAGGTTATAGAAATCCCCCACTCCTTGAGCTATTTGTTTACATTTTGTATTCCTGAACCTGTCATTTTCATATCTGCTGTTTCTGAAAAGCTGGATTGACCAGTAGAGGTCAGAGGTTCCATTACTGCCAAACTACTAGAAGCAGTCTCTT
>JAJEJO010004429.1:86201-99048 GCA_020662805.1 Glaucomys volans
TTCCTTCCTTCCTTCCTTCCTTCCTTCCTTCCTTCCTTCCTTCTTCTGTGCTGGGGATTGAACCCAGGGCCTTGTGCATGCAAGGCAAGCACTGAGCTATATCCCCAGCCCGAAAACCTTTTATTATTATTGTGATCACTCATGTTTCTGGGGAATGACTTGGCTGAGCTTGGGTTTTCTCTCTAGGTCTCTCATACTGTATGTCAGTCAGTGACTGGGGTTGGAGTCATCTCAAAGGCTCTGTAACTAACAGGTGTGGTGGTTGATACAGGCTGTAGGCTGGGTCCTCATCTGGCACCATCAGCCTGAACATCCTCACATGGCTTTCCTAGTAGCTTCCTTACAACAGGGCAGCTGGGCTCCCAGGGTGTGTAAAGAGAGGTGGGGGAGGGGAGAATGACCTAGGTTTCAAGAATTACATAGCAACATTTCTGTTGTATTCTATTTGTTAGAATCAAGTCACTAAGTCCAAGTCATCTTCAGGAGGAGGAATTTAGAGACCACTCTTTAATAAGAGGAGTGGCAGAATCTGTGGACCTATCATCAAAACACCATAGTCACTTATCAACTGGAAGACCTCTCTGTCCTTGGCTTTCCTGATCTGACAAAAACACTGAAGTGATTTACCTCATAGATGAGGATTAAACAAAAGTAGTCCCTGGTACTCGAAATGTGTTAGCTTAGACCATTATGGTGCCCAGTGCAGATCTGATCTGTTGCTGATGGTGACATCAGTGATGATATAGTTCCAAGCAAATGCAATCTGAGGAGGTTCCACCTTTCCAAACTCTACTGATGGCATTTGATAAATCCCAGGGTCTGTGGTTCTTATGCCTGTGGGAACAGAGTTACTATATATGGTCTGAATTCTTTGGTTCACCTCATTTTAGTGACAGTTTCCAGATATAGGTCAGTCCACTTAAACCCGGCCCCATTTATGGCAATTTATTTCATTATAGGATAAAGTAGTTAGACTCATGAGTAATAATTACTGTGTCTACAGTGCTTTTAGCACCTCAGCCAAGTAATCGTCACCTCACCCAGTTGAGTAAGTTTGGATGAGCACCCTTCTCTCCTCTGGGATGAGGAAACCAGAACCTGGGTTGAGTGGCTTGTTCTAAATTCTACAGTGTAGCAAGAGGGCAGCTGGAATAAGAAACTGGGGGTCCTAATTTTCTGGTCCATTCTAGTGTGCCGAAATGATATAACCCATCATTGGTCATTACCCAATGCCAGTTAGAACACTATATTGACTGCATGCCACTGAATACACTATATTCCAACATGTATGCTATTTTGTTTAAACTGTCATTCATTTGCAACTCAGAAAATTGACCAGGGTCTATGTAATCTTAGTGGGCTGAAGTAAGGTTAATAGATAATAAATGCTTTGTAAGTGAAGGCTTACAAAGTCGTTTAGCACTTCTCTTTTGGCCAAATTAATATTTTTTTACATTCTTGGACATTCAAACTTTTTTGTCTAGGGGAGGAAGAAAAACTGAGAACATTTCCATTCTGCTGTTTGCCCCAGCTTGGCTTCTGGCAGTCAACGCCGTATTTATCACACAATGTTAGTGAATCTGAGAGAAAGGGTAAAAAAGGCCAGAGCCCTCTGTTGGGGTCAGAAGCCTCTGCTGCCTTTTTCTCTCTGCATCCCACCTAGGCTTGCCCTGGGCAGGGGTTCGGCCGCAGTTCAGCGAGGCAGCGCGCGCTCACCCGGGGGCGCTGTGCAGCCTGCCCCGGGCGGCCAGAGGTGAGTCGGCCGGGGGGCGGTGGCTCTGGTCCTGCCTGCGCGCCGAGGGGCGAATCCCAGGCTGCGAGGTCGCCGCCCCCGCCCCTCGGCCGGCCCCTCTGCCGCTGGGAGAGGGGAGTGGCTGGCGCCTCCGCTGCAGCCCAGCACTTTGCAGCCAAGCGCACACGGGAGCGCGGCGCGGAGGCGGTGCGGAGCGTGGGCGCGCAAACGACCGGCAGCCGCGCGCAGGACATCCTCGGCGGAGCAGCGGCGGTTGGAGCCCCGCAACCTTGGGCTGGGCCCGGGTCCCAGAGCGCCTCAGGGGAGCTAGGACTACAGGAGGCGGAGAGGTGCCTGGCGAGCTAGCGCCCGGCGAGGTAGCGCGAGCGCTTTTCCTCTCCTCTGCCCTTCCCGCTTGGCCCGGCCCCCGCGCCTTTGTGCCCGCGGTCCCCCTGGCGCTTCTGCAGCCCGCAGGCGCGGGTCAGGGGGTTCTGCAGCTCCTTGGGGCGAGGCGGCGCTGCGGCCAGAACCTTGGCACGCTGGAGGTCGTGGAGCGTGGTCGTGATCTGCAGTGGCTTCAGGGGCGGTGGGAGAGGAGGGCTTGTAAACTAAGTTGCTCTTACTCTGCCCGGTCCTCTTCGTACCTGTGGGCAAAGTGGAATCCAGTTTCCCTCCTGTCCACTCTTACTCCCTCTGGCCCACAGCTGTTTCGTGGCCTCAGCTTCTAGGGAAGGACACGATGTGGCTTTCTTTGGGAAGGAGAGCTGGGGGAGAACAATGGGGCGTCCTGGGGAGTGGGGTTCAGGTGCGATGTGCCCTGGCGGCGGCGGCGGCGGCGGGGGAGGAGGTGCCCAGGACCCGGTGGGACTCCCTTCGCGTGCAGCTGCGCTCTCCTTTGTTCCGCCACAGCGGAGGGGGCTGCCCTGGGTCTCGTTTCCTGCCCGGGATGGGATTGATTCACAGACCCAGAGAGGGAAGGGGAAGGGGGCGGGGCTGGAATGGAAACCAGATTGGGAATGGGAGCCCTGGAGGGTGCTGGGGCCGGGAAGAGGCTTGGGGAGGGGGTGATGAGAGTGCGTTAGGGAGTTAATTACAAACACAGCATTTTGTCCAAGGGCCCTGTGGTTTTTCTGGAGCCCATTTGTAGCGCTTTGTTCAGGCTACGGCAGAGCATTTGTTATTGCAACAAGTTGTGTGCTTCCTTGAGTTCTAGGCGCTCCCACTGTTAGTTTGCTGAAAGCAAGTCTTGGTTAACAATGGAAGAAAGTTTTTTCTTTTTAAGATTAAAAAAAATGCTACGTTGATTTGTATGTAAATGTGTCAGGATCTGTGTGTATAGCTAGTGGATACTGGCTGGGATGGGTAAAGGACAAATTTATAGAATCAATTTTGACATAAAATAATTTTCTCCATTGATAATTATAGTGTAACAGTTTTCCAAGAATGTTGGGTTGGTGGACGGGACCACCAAAGAATAAGACATTGCCGAAAACAAATGGATTAGATTATGTAGCACTAAATTGAAGAACTCTTATAGTAGGTCTTCAACACACCACACATATCATTTGGATTTTGAGCCATGGAGCCATGGCTTTCAAATGGTGTGTACTTCCACTCTCCCTGTGTGGACCATCTAGAATAAGAAAGATAACACTTTGTATTATGATGAATGGGATTTTTTTTAAAGGGAGAATTGGAATTAAATGTAATATGTCAGGTATTTGTTAAGTGACCTGTTCCTAGATTGGAATCAAGAATCCCAAAAGCATTGGCTGACCTCTGGAGGGAGCCATGGGGATTGAACACTGGGTGCTTTTTGAATGGGGTATTCCAAACAAAACTGTTTGGGGAGGAGGCTGACATTTGCTGGCATTCATGTTTGGTGACTATGGGACACGGTGGAAGGATCCCATAGGCTGACTGAGGGTTAGAATTACTGTGGTGATAACTTAGGAGACTTGCAGTTATAGTAGTCTGGTTGCAGACAGGGCTGGGCAATGGCCCAGTGCTGCTTCTGACAAGTCAGAGGGTCTACCATTAAACTGCCACTTTGGCCATTCACTTTAAGATGAACCAAGTTGGAAAGCCTATTAACCTTAGAAGGCAAAGTAGGAGCTTACACTGAGGGAAAAAATGCTTCCTGCCCACTAAGTGGTAATGGAAAAGAGCTGTACCAGCTATTGCTGAGGATCTGTCTTTTTCGTGGGGGATGTGGTCACATTTTCAAGCCAGGCTGAAAAGCAGTGGGACTTGTCCTCAGGAGCCATTATGATGTGAGGTTAAAGTGGGATGGTGTCCAAGCGTCAAGCTGTTTGTCGTTATAACTAACACACTGCTGGGCAAAACATTGTGCCATGGGCAGCCAACAGAAGGACTCTTCTTGTTGTTGTCTTACCGTTCCTGATTTTTCATTTATGTTGTGAATTGTTCTGTAAAATACAATACAGTTGGATTTCTCCCAAGAGATGTCTATACATTAACAAAATGCAAAGCATAAGAACATTACCGCTACTAGAGACTGGATGGGGGAATCCTTAAATAACTGGTTTCTGGCCTCTGGCTGTCCCAGTGGATGCCCGATTGTGTGATAAGGCTGGCAGCAGGCTGCTCCCCCTTCTTGGGATGAATCACCACTTTGTCAAGCCTGGAGTTTAAGACTGACTTTCTCTGGTTGCTGCACATTTATGCAAAGCAAGGAGGCCTGTCTGCCATTTTCAGGGAGGGAGTGGGGGTGAGTTGGGTAGGTGGCATTTGGCTAAGAAGATCCTGAGCATACTTAGTGTGTGGTATTCAGATTTTTTGTGTTTGTCCTCCTTTTGGGTGAGATTCTCCTTTCCACCTTCATTCCACTGTTTTCAATAGCTGGACATTTGGATTTTAATTAGGTAGGCTAATAATAATTATAGTTATCAGTTAGTGTTTCTTATGTACAATGAGTTTTCATACATCACTATATTAATCCTCAGAACAACTTGACAAAACAGGTATTATCTCCATTTTACAGTTGAAACTGGGGCCTGCAGGAAAGTACAGTTTCCTGTCTTGTACTATACTTGTGTAGGTGACTAGTAAGTGCTGGAGGTAAGATTTGAATTATTGATTCCAAAGTCCATACTCTAAGTATACACTGCATATAGATCTTTTAATAGGAATAACAGCAATTTGATTGTGTAGTTGATTGACCCTTTCCAAATTTCAGATCACTTTCAACATGCATTGTAGTTAATCCTTCTTCACCATGGTTTTTGCATTGTGAGATAGATAGTCCAGATTGGTGACATGGCGACTCTTAAGACTGTATTGTTCAAAAGCTATGTGTTATGGCCTGTGTGAATAAGCTTTAAGTGCATGGAGCTTTATTTTTAGAAAGTTAGGCTGCCCACATTTAAAATAAGTTCTTTCCAAACATTTAAAATTGGTAGAACGGAAGTAGGTCTTACAAAGTACTCAGGCTTTCTGTGCTTCTTGAAATCCGTTTTAGCCCTTTTTATCTTGCAGCCTTTAATAGAACACTGCACTTTGCTCCTTAACTGAGAACCAGTGCCATAGTGTCTTTTTAGAAGAGAAATAAGGAGGGAAGGAATGTGCTATAAAGAGGAAGTGGGACATCAGAATTGGAAACACACGCAGCAGGCCGTGGATTTTCCCAGCACATGCCTTTTGCCCTGGCAGTAGCCCTTTACAGACGACATTCTTCCTTAGGGAAGTGTCAAGGGTCTTTCTTTACAGTATCCTCTGAGATCATCAAATTTCTGAACTCTGTGGGAACACACATTCCACATGATTTCTGTGCTCACAGGGGAAGCATACTGGTTTGGGCATCAATATAAAAAGGGAATAGAAGTGGCATCCCCCCTTGGGGTGGAATGGAGAGTGGTGCTGGGCGACCTTGACCAAGAGTGACCACCAAGTGCAGGAGTAGAATGGAGTTTAACACTTGGCATTGTGACTTGTTTATGGATTTCTCAGAATGCTCCTGGGCAAGTGGAAAAGTCAATATTGGCTTTTTTTGTGTTTCTGAGATAAGAATTTGAAAACTGAAAGTTCTGCCTTGTTTAATGATTTCAAGCTGGAATGCCATTTGGGGTCTTGCAGGTCTGTGTTATAGGTGGCGGTGACTTTAGTCTCCTTTTGCCAGTAAATTCTCCTCCATTGGATAGTTTAGAGGTTTGCTTTTAGAGGGAGGTAGACACTCTGTCTGCTGAGTTCTCTGACAAGTGAGCACCTTCCAGCTGAGCAGCTGAGAAGCACCATGGGGAAGGAAGAAGGATGCTCTGCAGCTTTGCACTGTTCAGCCTTTTGTCGGCTGGCTTTTCAGTGTTCCGGACCTTCTTCATCAGTTCATATTTTATTAAGCCCAGGGCTGTCGCAAAGCGATGCATTAGACACCTTTCAAAAGCAGTAAAGGAAATCCACTATGCTGCCAAGGATGGCGCAGCAGGGCAGATGGGTGTGCCTGGAGAGTGGATGCTGGTGAAATGAAGAAAATGACTGTGACAGCTGTGGTGGCCCAGGCGGGGCGACACATGCTGCCAAGGCAAAAGCTGCAGACAGACAGAGGCTAATGAGTGGAAGGAAACTGACCACGAGTGCCAGCTCCCTCCCCGGCCTTGGTTTTATTTCCATCAACCTGTGATGATGTGAAAACGGTAAGGTCTAGGATTCTGAGGGCCAAAAAGTGGTGTATCAAGTGCCATTCTATGAGGAAGGGTTTAAACAACTGGCTGCATTGACACATGGCGAGTCCTTATCACTTCCTACTCTCTTCTCTCCACTCCTGCCAGCATCCCTTCCTCATCCTGTGTTCAACATGGCTCTCTTCTCACCCCTTTCACGCATGTTTGCATTTTATCGGCCCTTCTGGACAAGCAATGCCAAGAACCCAAATTCATTCTTCATGTTGTGTCACGCAGTATTAATGCTGCTCTTTATGAA
This sequence comes from Glaucomys volans, assembly GCA_020662805.1. NCBI lineage: Eukaryota > Metazoa > Chordata > Mammalia > Rodentia > Sciuridae > Glaucomys > Glaucomys volans. The sequence goes on from JAJEJO010004429.1 coordinate 92,869, forward strand.
GGTGCTGGGTGCGTGGTCCATGTCAGGCCTCACACTGAGTGCCATTTAATCCTTGTCACTTGCCCTGAGATCAGGCTCCTTATGTGATTTTCAGAACAACACACTGCTACCAAAAGGTAGAATTAGACTATGAAATATTGGGGCACAATATCTTTTTTTTTTTTTTTTTTTTTTTTGCCGTGCTAGGGATTGAACTCAGGGTCTTGTGCTTGTGAGGCAAACACTCTATCAACTGAGCTATATCCCCAGCCCTATTGGGCCACTTTTAAAGAGTTGGTTTTAAGGAGCTAGAGGGCGTGCCCACCTGAGAGGGATCCTCCCTCCTTCCTGGCTTATTTCCTTTTGTCTCCTGGAATCAGGGTTTCTGTGAGTGCCCTTGGCTGTCCATAGCTTGGACGATGGGTTGAACTGTCTCACATTTCTCTTTTTCTTCTGGGTCTTGTTCCCCAAAATAAGAGACTCAGTGAAACCAGATCTAGGCTGTGGCCAGTCAGAGAGCAGCCAGTCCCTTTCTGGTGATCTTTCAGTCCCCCTACTCCCCATGTCTTCTGCATGCCGTGTTTGTAGGGAGTTCATCTAATCTGGTCTTCAGCCTGCCTGTGAGCAGTATGCTGCTGGGCATCCAGCAGGAGCTCAGGGGCTTATGTGGGAGCCAGTTAGTGTGAGTGCCACGGCAGGGCTGGGACTTAGGAGTCTTTGGACAAGGTTTGGTGTGGAATGCATAGTCTTCCAAGACAGGCAGTTTTAGATATTGTAGTCTGAAAAAAAGAGAAAATTGACATTCTTCCTTCATTTATCCAATAAACAACAACACAGAGTTTCTAAAAATACCAGGTGCTTCTCTTTCCTTGATAGCCCGGAGGGACCTGAGAGGAAACCAGATCTCTGCCTTCCAGGGACTTTTAGTCCAATCCTGTGTGGACTCAAGAGGCTCTGAGATTGCACAGATGGCTTAATCTTGCTCTTAACATGGAAATGCAATTTAGTTTTTCGAGTATTTAAACTTGATAAAAGAAGCAATTAGATGGATGGATCTGGTCAATGCATGCTACATTGATGTATGAAAATATCACCCTGGACCCCGTTAATATGTACAATTGGCCCCTCGTGGTGGCACATGCCTGTAGCCCCGGAGGCTAGGGAGGCTGAGTCAGGAGGATCATGAGTTCAAAGCCAGCCTCAGCAAAAGTGAGGTGCTAGGCAACTCAGTGAGACCCCAGCTCTAAATAAAATACAAATAGGGCTGAAGATGTGGCTCAGTGGCCAAGTGCCCCCTGAGTTCAATCCCTGGTACCAAAAAAATTAAAAAACTACAATTAACATGTAGTAATAAAAATTGATGGAGCTGGGGGCATAGCTCAGTGGTAGAGCACCTGCCTAGCATGGGAGGCCCTGGGTTTGTTCCCTAGTAACACAGGGGGAATAGAAAGAGTTTTTAAATAATTTAGTTGAGCAGATTGTTATTACTTATTGATTTTGTTCTAGTGTATGTATGTATCATGTACCTACTCATTTTCACTGGTTTTGTAAAAGCATTTTCAAGCACTGCAACCAAAAACATAAAAATAAATACACACATGTGTGCACAGACACACACACACACACACACACACACAGGCTCCAAAGAACCTTGATTGCAAGATTCCTGCTGGCCCCACTTAATGTTTTCCAGTGTATAACTTCTCTCTCGTCCCTCATTGCTACTTCCTTTTAAATTGTATATTATTAGACCCTGCAGTGCTGTTTGCAGTGCTCAGATTGCAAATACGCTTGGTTTCCAACTGATCATTTTTTCCCTTGGAAGTGCTTTAAAAGGATTGCCTCTGTTGCATTCATTTTTGAGCCACTGCCTAACTACTTTTAGGAATAGCTTCATTTTCATGAACATTGATTAAGCTTATGCCAATTTGCGTGGCTACTGATTTTTGCAGTCCTCAGTCTACTTAATAATCCTAATAGGCAGACCACAGTTGTGACTTACTCCTGATATGGTAAGCCATCTAGGAAAGAACCTCACTTGCCTGAAAACTTCAGGTTGTGAAGAGGTATACACAAAAGCCTATGAACTGCTACATTGGTTCAGATTCAGGGCTTATTTCTTTAGTATTCTATTGGGGCAGAGAAGTAGTTAGACTCTTCCATGTCAGCTTTATAAGAGCTCAGGGATGTCTTCTGAACATCCGTAATTGCATAATCTCTTAAAAATCTCTCATGCATGTATTTAAATTCATCTTGAATTGTTTATTTTTATCCTTCATTCTATGTATATCACACCTTCTTTAAAGATAGCACTTGATGAAATTGGTGTTTTGATTTCAAATCCTCTAGTTCTGGAATGGTAGAATGTGAAGTTGTTAACTCCTTCATTGTACTTGAGACCTGCTCAGGTTCAAAGTTAACAGGGACCTCGAGCACCAACTCCTGACTTCTCACTGCCTCCCCAAACCCTTTAAATCCAAGCTTAGTGCCCATTTTCTAAAGTTGGTCTCCTTTTGACCTCTCCATTTTGCTAACAGCCTTCTCATCATCATGAATTTGGATTGCCCAATCCCCGCCTGCTACGTTTTCTGTGACCCTTACATCCACCCAGTTTGTCACTGTTTGGCTTCTTGTTTCCTTAAATATTTATATTCAAACCCTTACGCCCTATCCTGGTTCATACCTTTATAAGTCTGGGTTACTGGAGTGTAACATTACCCGAAGTTGGTTATTCTGTGAGAAGTAAGTAGGTTAGAAAATCTAAATCCCATAAAGTTAGTAGGTGTTGGTATGAAAAAGTGTTCTTTGGCCAAGTACATGTTAGAATTGCTGGGTTAAACAGTGTTTCAAATAAATTTGTTTGTAGCATGTCTTATGGTCTTTTTTATAACTCTGCAATGTGAATTTCCAAGAGAGTTAAATAGTATTGGCATGTCCCAAATCATGTCACAGCTATACACCTGTTGGGGGATCACTTTCTACATAACACTCTGTTGTCACTTCATTGTGACATTTTACATCTCTTACTCTCTGACTTTCTAGGAAGATGTTTCCTGTATGAGCCATGCTTGGTTCATTCTCAGTTGTGTCTGAGGCTTTTTAAAAATTTTGTCCTTCTGGTTCTTTCCTGCTTCCTGAAAGCCCCTTTCCACCTATCACATAGACCCATTTTTTTTTTTTTTTTTGGTACTAGGGGAATGAACTCAGGGGTACTTAACCCCTTAGCCATATCCCCAGATTTTTTTGTTTTTTATTTTGAGACAGGGTCCCATTATGTTTCTGAGACTGGCCTTGAACTTCTGATACTCCTGCCTGAGCCTCCTGAGTAGCTGGCATTACAGGCATGTGCTATCTTTTTATACCCAGTTTTGTTTCTCACCTCTTTGCCACCTTTCCCTAGACATGCTGTTCTTATTCTTCTGAACTTACAGTGCTTACTGTTTGACAAGTTAAAAAAGGGAAAATATTTGAAACACAGTAAAATACTGAAAATAACGTTATACATCCATCAAAGCGAGATAGTTGGAATTCACAAAAAATGCCATTTTCCATATTTGTGTCAGTTGACGCATCAAAAGGCATGTTCCACTTTTCTTCCCCGACAAACAGGTTAACTTGTTCTCCAAGCTTGTTGCTTGTGCCCCTGCCTTTTGTGTTATTGGAGTTATATTGCATTTAAATAGAATTTCAGGGAGAATTGGTATCTTTATGGTTTCATGGCTTCCCATCTGCAAACCTGATAACCCTCTCTTTATATTTAGGACTTTTATGTCCTTTAGTGAAATTTAACATGTAATTTTAAGTGTCACACATGGTTTTGTTAGATTTATGCCAAAGGCGCTTTTTGTGGTCTTTGTGAATGGATTTGGTTAGTACAATTCTGATTGGTGTTTCTGATGTGCAAGAAAGGCATTGATTTTGTATTTGCTCATAAATGGTTCTTGATTGATCCAGTTCACATCTAAATGTGTATTTGTCACACATTTAGAAGCTTAAGTCAGATGGCTTTTTAATAGAGCATGAAATAACTAACCCTGTATTGGAAATGTCACAATTTAATTTTAAAATTTTATGCAGTACTTACAGAAGTAAGGAAGGGGCGACTTTTAGCTATTTAAGGCATTCATTGATTCATCAGATATTTGGCTTTTACTAAGTCCCAGGCACTGTCCTAGGTGTGCAGTCTTCAATGGTGATGTGGATGTGGTTTCTGCTTTCATGAAGTTTGAAGGGAGAGAGACAGTACAGAGACGAACACACATCAGTATTGTTTCATGAATATGAACTGGGATTGATTCTGTGAAGGAAGAGGATGGGGTCTGGAGAAAAAGAGAGGGAGAGGGCAATTTAGGTTGGGGTATGGGGACATGTTTGAGGGAATGTGCATTCAAGCAGCTACCAGAAAGATGAGTTGGTGTTAGACGGAGAGTAGGAGGGAAGAACCTTCCAAAGAGTGAGAAAGAGAATCCAGAGACCTGAGGTGGCACTCTGTTCCTAATGGTAGATTGATGGGAACTTTAGCAGTCAGTGACCTAGATCTTATTACTTCTCAGTAAATCCTCAGACTCGTCTATTTAATAGTGTTTAAATTATGACAACATGGAGATATTTCTTTTTGTTCAATATATCCTCCTCCCCCAAATGAAACTGCTAAAATAAGAAAGAACTAAGACTAAGATGTGACTTGAACAGATTTACAAAATGCCACCTCCTCGAGTACAGACAGTCTCCTTTGACTATGGAGTTTTTAACTTTTTTTTTTTTTTTTTTTTTTTTTAATGCTGGACACTGAACCTTGGTGTGCCTTACCACTTAGTTACATTCCCTGCTCTTTTTATTTTTTTATTTGGAGACAGGTCTGGCAAAGTTGGTCAGGGCTTTGCTAAGTTGCTGAGGCTGGCCTCAGATTTTCGATTTTCCTGCCTCAGCCTCCTGAGTCACTGGAATTACAGGTGTGGACCACTATGCCTGGCTGTTTTTGACTTTCTGTGGCGTGAAAGTGATAAGTATTCAGTAGAAACTACTTTGGATCTTGGATTTTGCTCTTTCCTTGGCTGACCCTTTGTGGCACATTACTTTCTCCAGATGCTGGGCAGTGGCAGTGAACCTCGGCTCCCATTCAGCCAGGTGATCTCCAGGATTAACAACCTGTGCTCCACCAAGGCCTGTGTTGCTAAGCTACAAGGTTCTGTAGGTTAGATGTATTAAGTGCATACTTTCCATTTATGATTGATTTATCAAGATGTAACCCCTTTGTAAGTTGAGCACCTGTACTGCTTCTGCCGTTGCCACTGATGCTGGATCTATTGGAGGTCTCCTGCTCAGCACCTTCCTCCTGGGCTTTGCACTATATTGACTTCATCCTTGCTCGGAGGCCAGTCTGCCCTTCTTGGAAGGGGTCTTGGGTGAGCCACAGTGGCTCTTCCAGTGTCTCAGTTCTCCCCTTTTCCTTCCTCCCACCCACAACTCATGGCGAGGGCTTGAGCTTGACTACAGGGTGGAGGAGTGGGAGGGAACACGTGTTAAACACTCCCCATCCTACCTGGAATTGCTGCTATTCTTGGTCATTGAGGCTTTGAATCTGGGCCAAGTGCATCTTAATTTTATACTGAGATGAGCCCTCTTTAGTGAGAAGCAGTGTTGGTGTACTGATTATGGGCTGGACTCTGGACACAAAGTATTGGTTTCGAAACTTGACTTTTCTGCTTTGCATTAGTAACCTCTATCATTGGGCTTGTAGCTCACTCTGTGCCTGTCTCCATTTCCTCATTTGCAAAGTGTGGTTAATGATAGAACCTTCCTTGGGTTGTAGGCAGGATTAAATGAGCCACCGTATGTGTGGTCCCTAGACTAGTGCCTGCACAGCACAAGCACTCAGTCTGGGTATTGTTACCACTGCTCAGTATTTCTGGAGTGGATTCCTGGAGTTCCCCCTCCCCTCACCAGGTATCAAATCTTTCTGAATCCAAGCAGTGCACGTAGTAGTTTATGACTGATGTGTGGGATTCCACCTACTTCTTTGAAAAATGTGTAGGAAGAAAGGTGGCAAGAAAAAGATCAACGTGTTAACCGTGATTGTGTTAGGGTAGTCGATTGCGGTGACTTTTATTGTTGTTATCCCTCTATTTTCTAAATCATTTATAATCTGGTTGTCTTACTTCTGCACTAATAATACTGTAATAAAACCATGTGAATAAAGAA
>JAJEJO010004429.1:101814-212093 GCA_020662805.1 Glaucomys volans
TGAGTTGCTTAGGGCCTCGCTAAGTTGCTGAGGCTGGCTTTGAACTCGCGATCCTCCTGCCTCAGCCTCCCAAGTGCTGGGATTACAGGCGTGTGCCACCGCGACCAGCTCATTGGTAACATTTTATTAGAGATGGTCTAGTGGCACGTCCTGAGTGATGGGAGCCCAGGAAGGATGGCAGCTATCAGCAGTAGGCTGTGGGTGAAGAAGCAGATAGGCACTTGCTGAGAGGTCTTGCAGGCTGGCGGGTTAGGTTGCTAGGGCTGCCATAACTGAGTACCACAAACTGAGCAGCTGCAACAGCAGAGATCTGTTTTCTTACAGTCTGGAGGCTTGAAGTCCAAGACCAAGGTATCTCTTTCAGGGTGCCAATGGCTGCCTGTGTGCTGTGTCCTCCCGTGGCCATCCTATGGCTTGTCTCATCTGTGTCCTACTCTCTTTTTATAAGGGTCCATTCTAATCACCCCATTTTAACTTCAAGTTAGACTTTAAAGGCCCTGTCTCAAAGAGAGTACATTTTTGAGATACTATAGTGAGGGCTTCAACTATGAACCTTGAGGGGACACAGTCCAGTGCACACAGATGGATAATCTACGTCCAGTGACCCACTGGTCTCCCTCCTTGCCCCAAGGCCATCCCTCCCCACACCCTGACACTCTGCTCCCTTGGTGTTGGTGGCCTGTATTCTGCATCTCCTCCTGGTCCCTTTGTCCTGGATCTGTGAGGTTTGAGCCTTGGCCTCTTCATGGAAGCAGGCTCATCTGTCTGTTCAGCTCCCCTAGTCATAACTCAGTCTCCTGTGGCTCAGTATTTGCTTTTCTAGACATAACATTTGTGTCAGATGAATTCTGGACACTTTTATTTGATTATGTGGATAAAACCATTGTGTAGTCCTGCCCTTATGGTTGCTTTTATTATGTCTGTCAGCTCATGGTTGAAACAAAACAAAACAGAACAAAACAGTGGGACATTGGTTTAGGTCGAGGTTCAGTAAAAATTTATGTTTTTAGTATACCTTATAGTTTGCAAATAGATATTTTTCTTTCCAGAATTTGGTTTTGGGTTCCTTTTCTTTTAAATCTACTTTGGTTAAAATAAAACTTAGTGGGTGAATATCCCAGTAGAGTCTGGGGCAGACTTATTTTGGCAGCTATGGTATCACTGCCTTTTTCCCAGATGTGTTAAGGCTACATGGAATTTAACATTATCACATTTGATATTGTGCAAGGAACCTTTACATGCATGATATTGATGAAGGGGTCAGGATTGAATTTTGAATATATGTTAAACTGTATTTAGTTGTTTTGGGTTTCTGGTATGTATCTGTTTACCTGAGTTTGTTTGTTTTGGGGTTTTTGGTACATAGGTGTGTCTTAGTCCATTTTCTGTTGCTGTAACAGAACACCCGAGACTGGGTGAACTCCTTACCAAAAAAAAAAAAAAAAAAAAAAAAAAAAAGACCTGTTTTTAGCTCATGGTTCTGGAAGTCTAAGAGCCTGGCACCAATATCTGCTTGGCTTCTGGTGATGACCTCATGGCAGAAAGAGAAGGCAAGTGGAAGAGAGATGGGACAAAGGAGCTGTCCTGCATTTTAACAGTTTGTTCTGGAGAGAATGAATCTATTCGCTTGAGAACTAATTCTGTCTAAAGTGGAAGACAGGGCTGGGGGTACAGCTCAGTTGGTAGAGTGCTTGCCTCCTGAGCACAAGGCCCTGGGTTCAATCCCTGGCACTGGGGGGAAAAAAAAAAAAAAAAAGTAGAAGACATTAATCCTTCTAATGACCTAATCACCTTAAAGGCCACCACCTCTCCATACTTACATGGAGAATTTAAGCTTTAACATGAGTTTTGGTGGGAACAAACCATATTTAAACTATAACAATGTATTATATGGTATTTATCACAGTAGACTGTTGAAATATATAAATATTATTTCTACACGAAATATCTTATTTTGAAGAGACTGAATATCAGTTCCTAAAAGCATATAAATCGTGGATGTATTGACTGATGACTATTTAGATAAGGACACTCAGCTTTGGGGACCTTCATTCTTTTAAAGAGTGTGGCTTTTCCCTTGAGAGGAACATTTATCTTTGTTGACAGTCTTAAAGGACAAAACTAAAATTTTTAGGTTTTAATAGTGACGTACATGTTTAGTCTTTCAGCCTCGTGGAATGACAAGTAACCTTGGGCTTTTTACTCCATAGCTGGCTGTAGGTTCGAAGTGTTATTTTTGAGCTTTCTTTAGTAACTTAAGCACTTATGACTACACATTTGGGACAGGATCTTTATGGTAGTTGGATATAATTTGAAAAACCAACCAGATTTTTTTGTGTGTGTGTTGGGGATTGAACTCAGGGACACCTAACCAGTGAATCACATCCCCAAGCCCTTTTTTTGTATTTTATTTGTGATAGGTTCTCACTGAATTGCTTAGGACCTTGCTAAGTTACTGAGGCTGGCTTTGAACTTGTGATCCTCCTGCCTTAGCCTCCCAACCTGCTAGGATTTACAGGTGTGTGTGCCACTGCGGTGCAACCAGCCAGATTTTGAACTTGGTAACTCAACAGTACTCCTCATTGTTCACTTGTGTAGGTGCACAGTCTTAGAAACAGTGCAAGCTCGTATGGCTCTGCAGACTGGCTGGATGAGTTGGTCTGCTTTTTCCCCTGAGGAGTGTCAGGGAGAGCTGCCCTGGAGTGTGCTCCCCTCTTCCCACCAGTTGGGGTGTTCGTGTATCCAGACTCGACTGTTTACTCCCAAACCTGCCTATGCCAGTTGTGCTGCTTATTATTATGTTTACTATAGTGATCTTAAATAGGTGTTCAAGAAGAATTGTTGTTTCTATAAAAATCTATTTGAATCCTTTGGAAACCACCTGATGAGAATGAACTTGACTAGGAGCAGCTGAGTTAACTCTAAAGGACTTAAGGGATCATAACATAAAAATATTCTAATGTGGTCTGTCATTCAGAATTGTGATGATATAAAATGCAAGAACCTTATGGTGAATAAGGTGGTGGCTGTGCTCTGTGTTGTCCTTATCCTTCGGGATGCAGGCCCCTCTGGACATCTGTGATCCCTGCTGCAGAGCGAGGGACTGCTGCAGGACCCTAAGGGCTGCACGCCTGAATTCATGGGACATTTGTGACGGGGGTGTTGTCTCCCACTCCTGCTGCCTGGTGCCTTTGCAGCCTCACTGTTCAGAGAGGTTTGGACCTGGAGCATGATGCCTTTGAGGATGCCTTGTGAAAGAAAGACCATAGAGTACCAGTCAGTGGACACATGCCTAAAGAAAGGGCTTTGACACTTCAGCTAAAGATGGGCAGATAAATGTATGTTTATAGGGCTTAATTTAAGATAATGCTTAGGCCAGTTGTGGTGGCACATGCTGGTAACACCAGTGACTCAAGGAGGCCTAAGCAGGAGAATTCAAAGTATGAGACGAGCCTCAGCAACTTAGCGAGACCTTGTCTCAAAATAAAAATAAAGAAGGCCGGGCATGGAGTTCAGTGGTAAAATACCTCTGGGTTCAATCTCCAGTACCAAAAAAAGAAAAAAAAAAAAAAAAGTTTCAGTGAGTATAAATCTTTTTAGGCCTTCCAAATTTAACCTTTTAAAAACATCTAAATCAGTCAAGCAACTCTTGTCCTTGTGCATTTAGATAAGAGGGCCTCTCATTTAGTCTTAAGCTCTCCTATCTCTTTTGCACCTTCCATCAAATTAGTTTCTCACCTTTTATAATAGATTTGTCTGTGACTTCTTTTGCTCCTCTCTTATTTTCATTAGCAATCCTGTAGTTCTTATTCCTGAACTACTACATCTGTGCCCCAGTTGAATTCCCTGTTGCTTGCTTGAATTACCCCTAGAACTGGTCTCATTTTGTGCAGTGCACAATCTGAACAACTACCCAGAGAACAACTTCTCCCTGTGTCTAGTTGCTCTACCAACAAAATCAGATTATCCCCTCTTTATACCTCCTTTAAATTTTTAATGTCCCTACTGTACTTTAGATATGAAATGTAGCCCCAAAAGGCCCATGTATTGAAGGTTTGGTTGCCAGCATATTGCACTATTGGGAGGTAGTGGAACCTTTTTGTGGGGCATAGTGAAATGAGCTAAGTCTTTGTAAGTGTGCCCTTGAAGGAGATACTGGGACTCTGGCCATTTCTGTTTCTCCCTTTTTGCCTCCTGACCACCATGAGGTGGAAAGACCCCCTCTACCATGAACTCCTACCATAAACTTCTATGCCACTGCAGGCCCAGAACAATAGGACAAAGCAACCATGGACTGAACCCCTTGGAACCATGAGTCAAAATAAACTTTTCCTCTTTTTAATTTTATTGTCTTAGGTATTTTGTCACAGTAACAGAAAATTGACTAATGTATCCCTGCTGCTGAAAGATGTTTTGGTGACTCCCCATCATCTGTGTGCAATGGCTGTCCTCAATTTTATTTTCTATCAGACTATCACCAATCCTACTTGTTGCCATCTCGATTCACTGCCATCAGTAAGGACTGTAGCATAGACAAAGTAGATAAAGTTGTACAGTGCTTCTCTCCCTACTCTTTACTCCAAAGCTGTAAGTTCTGTAGGTCTTTTGCCCAGTCTGTCCTCAGCTTACCAGTCACCCAACTTTGCTGCCTACCAGGGCCCTATTTGACTGTCCTCTGCTGCTATTCTGCCTAGTCACCCTTTTCTGAATGATTTGTATTTATTGCCTTAATTTTTTTTTTTTTCTCCTTGATCATATCCTACTCATCCTTCAACATCAAGGTTAAATTTTACCTCTTTGGTCATCTTTCTCCAATCCCCTTTTGTTAGGATAACCACTGTACCTCTAAACATGACGTTGATCTCTCTGTACCTTATTTGAGGTGAATCAGCTGCCCTGGGTGAGCACCAGTTCTACTGCTCATGTTGCTCTGAAGGGTTTTCTTTCTCCACCTAGATTGTAATTGCAGGAAGCAATGGAGCCACAGCCTCTCTCCTCCAGGGTCTTGTGCAGACCAGGTGCCTCTTCAGAGCTGCAGTCTGTGGACAGAGGAGAGTCCAGCGGGGTTAATCAAACAGGGCCGCCCTGGGTGGAAGTGGAGACCGCCTCTTCCTAGCCTCAGGATATTGACCTACTTTCCCTGTCTTATCTGTGTGCAAAATATTTGTTGTACTTAGTGTGTTCTCCTGTCACAACGAATGTTTGTCTCTTCCCTTCATATGAGCTGAGTGCCGAAGTGCTGGTTAAATCAGGGGAAAGAACAATGGGGAAGAAAAGTTGGTAAGCAGTTTTAATTTCTAAACAAGGGAACTGTATATTTACATCATTTAGAAAGGACTCTAGTTTGCCTACCTGTACCCACCTACCTGTTGAGAAACATTCTTAAGGGTATTACTGTGAATTTTAAGTTGGGTGTAATTTTGATTTATTGTTTGTTGATAGATTTTGAGAACACTTTTTGGCTGAACTACTTGTAGAGGGAAGTAACTTCTTAATGAGGATCTTATGATGCGGTTCACTATTGAACATTTTCTTACTAAAACTTCCTTTGGGAAGTTTGACTTTACACGGTCAAGCTGAGCAACTTTAAAAATGGATTTTTGTGTAACTTTATAGGTTAATGACAAAGTACATGCTGCATTCAAGGGGGAAAAAGTGTGTGCATTTGTATGTATGTGTGCTTGTATAAATATGTGAAATAAGTGCTGTAACATATAGAACATTTGGATATTCACAGAACTTTTATAAAATTTAGTTAACATTTATAATTGTAAATTCGTAAACAAATTTTGGTGAACATTTTATGTGTGACTTGTTATTTAAGGTGTACCTTATAGGTTGCTTGGGTATCTCTTTGTAAATACTACAGAGTGCATTTAGATATGAGTAAGAATTAGGATGTCTTTGATTTTAAATTAAATAATGCTTCCAACATTAAATAAAAACTGATTAGAAATCGACTCAGAAAAACTTCTAAATTGTAATGTGATTGTTCATCTTAATCAGCTTAGGTGAAATAGTCCACTGTATTGGTTTAGCTCTCTTCTTTAAAAATTCTTTTTAAATGACAGTAGTTTTGCCTCTACATTATCAGGGTCTTCTTGGGAACATCTTAACTGTTTTTGTTTGATCACTTCTCAACCCATAAACATTCATGAAATCCTAATGTAAATGTCTAAACAGCTCTCCCTTTGTTTACATAGTTTCTTAGACTTTATTTTCGTAGCTAACTGCTTGAGGAAGCCTCTGAATTTTTATTATTCCAAAGAACTTTTTCTTAACCCTGAGTACAAAGGCATTGCCGAAGCTGCTCTGTTGAGTAACGATGTCCTTTCTCTTCCTTTGTATGTATGGATTTTTAAACGTGTAATCGGTAGACCTCTGTTGCTTTCATAAGTAGGTGAATTTTTAAAAATAGCCAGTTCCATTTGGCAGCTAACCTGTACATAACTGTAAACACACAGAGAAGGCTTTCACACGTGTCCCCATGGCTTTACTGAGGGTCCTGTTGACCATCTGCATCTTTTCTATGCTGCATATAGGTAGACTTTTTTTTTTTTTAGTATTTTTTTTCAGTTGACGTTGGACCTTTATTATTTATTTATTCATTCATTCATTTATATGTGGTGCTGAGGATCGAACCCAGGGCCTCACACATGGAGGCAACACTCTACCACTGAGGCACAACCCCAGCCCTCGTTAGACCTTTAATACCTTTTTTGGATGGTGAGATCAGAACAAAGAGGGCTGCTTTCTTTTGCCTCTGAGAAAATGTCATTGAGAAAGATTTTTGTGGACTGGCATTTGCTGACTTTTTGTTTCTTAACATTCTTTAGAACCTCATAAGATAGGAACTTGGTCTTTCCAGAAGTAAGTCTTTTGTTCCAGAAGCAAGTCTTTTTGTTGACCAGCAATGATGGAAACTGGAACCAGATCTTAGGAGCTGACGCATTACATACTTTGGTGGGGAAACTGAGGCTCAGAGTGAGCTAGCCGCCCAGCTGGGTCTGCACCTGGGATCTTCTGAGTTTTTTGGGAAATGTGATAATTTCTTACCCCTGTGAGCTGTTGCAGAATGCCAAAGCTGCTATTTCCTCAAGGGATAACCTGCTTCCTTACTTGGAACAAGAAGAATGCACTCAGTACATTTCTTTCTGCCTGAATAATGCAAAGGCCCATACTTTTCAAAGAAGGTAGTTGTATGCCCCAGTGTAGCCGACTGTGTTATGTGAGTATGTGAGTATCTTTGTTCAGCCAATTGTCTTCAAGATCTGATTTGGAGTGGCCCCTCACTCCACCGGTACAGAAAACCCCACTTGAGTGCCTCCAGGTGCAAATCACTCTGCATTTAATTTTAATGAGCGCACACCTTGAATGGTTGGATGATCTGATCAAGGATCAAGAGGATAGAGGAATGACTGACTACAAGTACTGTTAGCAGAGGGTGAGGGCAAGGAAGAGCCAGGAGGACTTTGGTGAGGATGTTAACATGTGGAACAAAACAAGATTTGGACTCTCTGATTAATAAGTTGATGCATCTGGAAAGGAAGTTGGTTTTCCCCTGGTAGCTGTATTCAATTTAATAATTACTGGTCGTTCTTAGCGTCTGTGTATCTACCAGGGCCAATCAGAGCAGTTGGATGTGCCAGTTATATTTGAGCAGTTTTATATTCACTCAGGGGTTCCAGGGTCTCAAGTTTGCCAATCTAAACACATCTGACTTCTTGGAATTTTTTTTTTTAATCTGCCTTGAGGGAACAAATTGAGAAGTCTGTGGGTTATAATTAGCACATTCTCTCGTGCAGCTGAGTTTGTGTTTCAGCATAGAACAGTGGTTTATAGTTTTTGGCTACCTTGTCCTGCAGGGACTCGTAGCCCTTCAGACGTTAGCTCATTGATTCTCATAACATTCAGTATGAGCTGCATAGCATGACTGCAGGTCCCCCCTAAAGCCAGGGCTGCTTGCTGTTCCTTCTGGACTTTCTGGGTAGTGGCAGATGAGAGGTGCCACAGTGGGGTGGGGGGCAGAGAAGGAAGGGCTTGACATGGTTTTCTGATAGACCTTGGAGAGCTGGCCCTCTCTGAAGTTGCCTCGCTTTTTGGCAGCCATTCCTGCTGTGACTCTGCAGAGCTTCCTTCGGGAAATGACTGTGGGGACGATGATGTTGTCTGTATTTCCTCCTCAGGGAAACCCCATGGAAAGTCTGTTGCCAGTGAGGCAACTTCTAGGTTATCTGGACACACTTGCCAGAAGGCAGGATGGATGAGTAGGTGACATGCTCTTCAGGGTCAGAAAAAGAAATGGGCATTGGGCTGGGGGGGAACTGGCAGAGGGAGTTTGCTTTCTCAGTCTGTGAAACAGTTCTGTGGAACGGATGTTGTTGGCCCTGAGTTTGCAGATGAGAGATCTGAATCGCAGAGATGAATTCCCTTGGATTTGAGCCTATTTCTGTGATCGCAAAGCCTGTGCTGTGCGGTATTGAGGTGGACTGAAAGGGACCTTCATGGTCAATTGTTCCGTCTTCTGTATTGCAGAAGTGAAGCTACTCTTTAAAAAACCCTGGGGTATTGTGAAGAGTTTGACAATTCAGGAGTTAGATTGAGGGTATGTACATAATATGACAAGACCATCTTCCAACCTCTCAGGAGGGCTTCATCCTTGTCCTGGCTCTTTCAGAAACTGGACATGCTATACCTCTTGTGTCCTGTGCTTTCTGTTAGAAGGTTTTGCCTGGGATCCTAAGGTCTGGCTCCTTGCTTTTTAATGATATGCAGAAATCACTTTGGAAATTTAAACTTTTGCTCACATGCCAGAAGGGAGATTTGGTAGCTACTAATCCACAACCTTCATTGTTATTATAGAAGCCACTGTTTTGTTATTTGACTAGTCTAGATGGTATGTTTGTCATACTTTCCACAGTTGGAAAGAAGGTTTTAAAGTCCTTGATGGTATTTCTCAAATCCTGTATAACTGGCCTGTGCTTTGGACCGTGAGTATATCAGGGTACATCAGCTCCTGGCTGGCAGCTTTCGTTGATAAAGGTCAGTCTTCTTTCAAGCTCCGACAGAAGCCAGCCTTGACCTTGATCTTTGGTGGTTCCTGACCCATCTCTGGCTCTGCGGAGACACCCTCTGGAGTGTTAACCCTTAGACAACTATAATGTCAAATTAATTGTCCCTCCCAATCACGGGGCTTTTTCAGGCTGGAGACAGGCTTTATGGCATATGGCTTCCATTTGCTTTTGTCTGTTCGTTTTCACTCCTTGTTCAAATCTGTTTGATTCCACTGCCTTTTAATTTAATGTCCTTTGTCTTATCCAGAGTTTGAACAAAGGCAACAACATACTCTGTGGAAATGGCCCCATGGTTGTGCCTCTTCCTTCCCTAATCCAGGATTCTAATGAAAGCCCTCCTAGTAGAGATCCATTAAATATTCCTAACAGAGAGCATTAGAGAAAGTGTGGTGATGGGGAAACTTTCAGGATGTAGTGGCTTTAACAATGGAATGCAGGATTGGAAAGTCAGATAACTATAATTTGTGAAGTAATTGCCATGGATAGACACACCTTATGAAAAGTTCTCTTAGCAAGTGTGTTGGTAGGAATGAGAATCAGCACCACTTGGCTCTTTTCATAAATGCATGTGGGCCCATTTTCTCACATGCTGAGTGACCTGGCATATACCCTGTGTGGGTCTGTGTGATCTTCTAGCCCCATCTCCTTTGAGAACTGTACTGCTTGAGTAAATTGCCCTGAAGATTCCAGTCTCTGTTCCTCCTACCCATAGGTTGGTGAATACTGATCAAGTGTCTTGTCTTGGTTCTAACTTGAATCCTTGGTGAAGATGTTCTTTGCAGGTTATGACCGGGCTGGGAGGATAGAGGTGATGCAAACAGGGTAGGGCAGAAGAATGTACTGGGCCTCTCTAATGAATGTTCCTTCTATACCCTGAGTCTGTGTGCCAGCAGTGCTGCCAGGGAGTGGGGCCTTTGCACATTGAGAATCCCAGTCTTCCTCTGCAGGGGAGGGGTGGAGATTCTCTTTCCTACAACACACGTGCTAAATGGATGTTGGTATATTAGTGTGTTTGAACTGCTGTGATAAGTACCATAGACTGGGGGCTTAACCACTAGACATTCATTCCCACAGTTCTGGAGGCTGGGAAGTGGGAGACAGCAGTGCTGGCAGATTTGGTTTTTGGTCATGGTCCTGCGTGCTTGCAGACAGCTGCCTTTTCAGTGTCTCCTTGGATGGGGGTGGGAGAGAGGTTAAAAACTCTTGTCTTCTTTTTCTTCTTATAAGGGTCTTAATCCCATTGTGCCTCCCCTGGTGACCCCCTCACCCTAGTCACCCTTCAAAGGCATCAGCTTCAAATCCTATCACATTAGAGGATGGGGCTTCAGCCTGTGTGGTAGGGGGACACCAGCATTCAGTCCATAGCAGTTGGCATGCTCAGAGCATGCTGCCTGTGATGGGTGGCTTCTCTCTGTAGTTTAAATCTGGGGGATTTACTTAAGACCAAAAACCCAGCTGAGCTCCTTGAGGGCCTACAGCTAGAACCACTCTTGGCATGTCGTTGTGCCCCGTCACCACCACCCATCCTCAGGACCTTTTCATCTTCCAAAACTGAAGCTCCGTAAGCTCTCTCAGCCCAACCGTGGTGACCATCCTTCTGCTTTGTTTCCATGGTTTTGGCTGTTTGGGGTTTATCTTGGAAGTGGATCATAATGTTTATTCTCTTGTGACTGGCTTATTTCACTTTGAGTAATGTCCCCAAGGTTCGTCTATGTGGTAGTGTGTATCAGGATTTTCTTCCTGTTTAAGGCTGAATACTGTTCCATTGTATGCGTCTTTCACATTTTTGTTCAACTGTTCATCAATGGACACTTGAGTTACCTTATGGCTCTAATGAATGTGCCGTTATGAATATGTGCTCTTACAGATGTACGGATATCTGGTGGAGTTTCTGCTTTCACTACTTTTCAGTGTATATCCCAAAGTGGAATTGCTGGGCTTTGTTGACTCTAGGTTTAATTAGTTTTGGAGGATCTGCTAAGGAATTGGAATATTGACTCAGAGGTACCAGAGGGTTATTGATGGATTTGAAGCAGGGTGTATCCGATCAGATTGTAATTTTAAAAGGTGATTTGGGTAGTGTGGTGCCTGGAGTGGGGAAGGGGAAGGAAAGGGCTGGCATGTGTTGTGGTGGCTGACAAGATAGGGAGACCAGTTAGCAGGCTTTTGGGGAGCAGGGATGGACATAGAGTGATTAAGGCAATATAATCATTGACACAGTTTGGATGGCCAGAGAAAGTAGGAGACAGAGAAGCCAAGGCTGAGAACCTGGGTCAGTTGGGACTGTGGAATTTAGAGGGAGTAAGAATTTTTTCCGTTCTTTTTTATATTTTGGTGTGAGGTGGTAGAAGATACAGGCTTGGGACAGATATTTAGATTGTAGAACACGTAGGTAGAGATGATTGATATACATTTTGTTGATAAAATGAGTTGGTAATTTGGTGGAGAGGAAGAAGCCAAAAATAAAGGGGCAGATGGCCATGCGATTTGGCTGAATTTAAAGGTGGTTGGGGTCATTACTACTGCAGTTCTACATTTTAAAGCTCCTGTTGAGCTTTTTCATATTCCTACTTTGAGACCACATGTCAAAACTTACAAAACCAGAAATGATGGCCAATTCTTTGCTTATAAAAAGTCAGATTTCAAAGGAATTCTGATAAATTCAAGAGGACTGAGACCAAAGCACGAGAATATTGAATTCAACTTATATTCTTTTTGCTCATCTACATTGACTAATTTTTTTTTTTTTTTCTATAGAAACACATATTGCTTTTAGTCAGTAAGGGCGCCATTTGAAATTTCAGACATGGGTCATTTTCTTGACTGTCCTGAAGGACTGTGAGCTCCTGGTGGGTGGTTTGGGGAGGACTATTCACTGTGTCCTTAGCGTGTCACACAATGCCAGCAATGCAACAGGACTCAGTGCTGCACATGCTGGTTGAGCTGACCCGAATGGAAATTTAACCTCTGAGAGAGATGAGGTCTGGTGCTATTTTAAAAGATCTGGGAAGAAACTTGCAGTTTTCTCAGTCACTTGGCTCCTGACATTAGGTAGTAAACCATGTCCTATAGACTTGGCTGCTTAACTCCTTTGTCTCTTTTGCCATCAGGATTTGCTGAGAGTTATTTTGTTGATGAAATCTTGCCACATTGGCCCCATTTTCTTACTTAAATATGTTTTTCATGTCATTCTTAAAAGCATTAGTGCTCTCGCTGGGAGCCAAGTGGCTCAATTCCGTTTCCTGTCCTTTGTTGATATTACGTTTTTGGAGGAGTGGATCAAAGTGACCTGAAGCCGCAGTCATTATTTTGCCTGTCTGCGGCTGAACCAACCCACGGCAGCTGTGAGAACGTGCAGTGTTGTGTGACTCAGTTGCCAGGCTTACATTTGCATACTTGTTTTTCCTTTGTATTTCCTGAATGCCTACCATGTGCAGAAGGCTGTGCAGTGTGCCTTTGGGGGAAATAAGGATGAAAAAGGAGTGACTCTTGACATCAAAGAGCCGATTTTCTAGAAAAGGCGCCCTCATGCATACATGACCACTATACAAGGAGGTTAATGAGTGGAACTGGAGTCAGATAGAGAACAGTTGTTACCATGCTAAGAAGTCTGCCCGGTGGTACTGCTTCTGTATATTGCTAATGACATTATAATAGACAAGTTTTAAATGTCCTCTTTTAGTTACCAAGCAATAAAAAACCTTTCATTAAGGTTTTCTGCAAATAACTTTAGACTTTGCTTGAAAATTTGCTTCAAATTTAAAATCATGTTAGAGACTTAATTTTTGTTAATTGTGAGCTCAGATCTGATTTGTTTATGTGCTTTGTAATTCTGCAATGCAAGCGTTTCAACTTAAAATATTCATTTGTTCTTTTCTAAGGTACTCTGAAAACTTTGAATTCAGTGAGGGGACTGCCAGCTAAGATGAGCTTTATTTCAGCTTATCCTCCATCTCTTGTTAGTTAGTCCTGTGACATTATTAATTTGGAATAGCTTTCCAGCTATTTGATATTGCAGTGGTGTGATCACTTCTCTTTTCTCTGGCCGTCTCTATGTGTGGAGCTTATAGGTTGGAGAGTTGATCTTGACATTCCTAAGCACAGATGACGTTGACATGGTAGCTTGTAATTTAACGTTATTGACTGGGTAGAGTAGTTATATTTAAATGCTAGGTTACAGATGGCCATTTTAAGATGCTAAAGGATGTTTATGCTGCATTCTTTTTGATTCTGAGGAAATTTTGAAATGATGCTTTCAGTATATTAAATGATATTTTTGTTCTGCTAAAGATTCCAGTAAATGAACTAGTGTACTTTGAAATATAGGCAGTGATTTTGGAAGTTCTTGAGATGAGAATAGGCGGGGGAAGGAACAATTGCAATCACATGTTTTTTTTTGTTTTTTGCTTTTTTTGGGGGTAGACCAACAGCTAGAAAGAGCCTGGCACCAGTTGGTGGGCTGGTGGCTGGCCTAAATCAGCACTCTGAGATAGAGGGGTTCTGCTTCCAGCCCCCGCAACCCTCCGCTGGGGGCTTCTCAGGAGGCTTCCCCAGCCATTATGTTTTGTAGATTGCTTTCACCGAGGTAGGGGAGGAAGGTTAGATTTTATATAATAGTGAAGGATCTAATATACTGCTCCATGTTGGGCATAGTGTTTAGTTTCATGTCAGTTAGGGATCTTGGTTGCTGGCAAAGTAGGAAGAATATAGAGATATACAAATTGCAGAGAGGTTGGATGACCAGGAATTGGGAGGCAGGTAGGAGGCAAGGAAAGGCCAGAACCACTTGATCTTTATGCTGTTGTTGCTGTTACTGCTGCTGAGTGATGGGCGTAAACTCCAGCCATCACTACCTGCTGTCATCACCTCCCAGGAGGATCTGATGGGCTGCACACAAGCCAAGTTCCCACCTCCTGCCTATCTGAACAACTCTGTCTCCTTTGGATTCTGTAATGGAAATTGGGCAATACTTCTTACAAGACTGTTTGAACCCAAGGACTCCCTAAATGAGAGATCAGGTGCAAACAGGAAATAGAGGACTATATACTGGATATACTGGATAGGGTTCCCAGAGAGAGAGAGAGAGAGAGAGAGAGAAAGAGAGAGAGGTCCTCTGTGGTTCTCCTCTGTGGCTGTCCAGTACTCACATGGACTTTGCTTACCATACCTTTGATTAGGCAAATAAAATGTGCAGCTCTCCCTGTGTTGCTGAAAATGAAAACATGGTCACTCTTCTTCTGAGGTTCTGCTTTCCAAGAAGATACCCTTGGTCCATTTGTCTTCCATGGCCACGTCTGAGATGAGCATTGGGAAGAGGACTTTGTTAGGGGATGGTGTGCTTTAGCAGTTCCTTTGGTTCTTGTGAGTTGAAGGACTTGGGGGTTGATTGTCTGAAGCATCAGACAGTGACTGTCAGCACAACTTGCTTGGTATCTTAGCTTCTTTAAAAATGTGGTTGGTTTTTAAGGGTTATTTGCTACTGTGGATTTGTCACCAAAGTTGGTGATAATGGCAAGTCCCAAGGTATTGAAGTTAGAATCTGGCCTGAGAAGGCATCTCCTGGCCCTGGTTCTCTGCAGAGTGCCATAGCTCTTGGTTAACAGAATCCACATGGGACCAGTAAGAAGTGAGGGCAGCAGTGGAGCATGGTTGTACCTCTCAGATTCTCTCAGTCAGGGTGGGAGGGCTTACCCCTTTCTCAGGCTGTAGAGGCAAAACAGCAGGCCCAGTGGCGCCTCTGAGCAGCACCATGTTTTCCTCTAACCTTTCTCATAGGCCAGTTTCACTAATGCATACTCTGGCATCCTGAATTTTCCTCACATTTTTCAGTATTGCAGGTACAAGGTCCAAGTCTCAAGGCTATGGCTTCATCAGCTGTTTGATAACAAAGGTGATTTTTCTAGTTCAAGAGAGGACCTCTTGCCCTCCCACCCTGTGCCTTAACCAGCTATTTCCTGCTTTTTAGTGCTACTTTTTCTCTTTCTGCTAACAGTTTCTTTTATTATTAGGTAAGTTGCTTTCTGTTGCAAATAACAGAAAATTCAACTCAATCAACTTCAACAACAAAGAGCACTAATTGGCTTATTTTACTGAAAACTTGAGAGGCTGGGAGCAGTAGGATTCAAGGGTTATTTGATCCAGAGGTTTGTGATGTCGTTAGTTCTCCATCACTAATAATTCTGTCATTTTCTTGCCCTGCCCTCCTCTGTGTATTGTCTTCTTCCTGGAATTGGCCTCTCATGAAAGCAGAGACGACTGCAGCAGTTCCAAGCGTCAGATCTGCAAGTCATGCCATCCAGAGGTAGAAAGAGCTCTTGTCCAAACCAGAGCCTTAGGCTCAGTCACATACCTGGCCTTGAATCTTTTAAGAGTGGCTGGGCGATGGCTGGGAATGTTGATTGAGTTAGTGAGATCACGCGCTGATTCCTGGAGCATGGCTTGGAATTGGCTTCTTCAGGACAGCATGGGTCCCCATGAGGGCTCTTGGGAAGGGAGCTCTGTCCATCCATCCGTTATCTAGCTGTGTCTATGTATGTTGCGAACAAAAGACATCCTCAGTCTTCTATGTATATTCCCATTTATTCTCCCTGTAACTCCACATGGATTCTTCTGATGATTTATGGAAACATTGAGTTAACAAGAAGCTCTGAAATTTGTTCCATTGATGAGCAAAGCTATGTCAGAGGGGAAAAAAAGTCATTTTCTTTTGGTGGAGCCAATATACCAACTAATTTCATTGAGATGTCAAGTATCGTCGTCTTTGTCGCCCGCAACAAAGACGCGATCCCGGGAATGTGTATGCAGCTCTTTATCTTGCACGCCTGTTTCTTTCCCGTTTCCTCCCTCTCCCGTTTCCTCCCTCTTCTTCTTTCCTTTTCCCCCCCTCAGTCCCTCAGTGTCTGTGTGTGTGTGTGTGTGTGTGTGTGTGTGTGTGTCCGTGTGTCTGTGTGTGTGTCTCTCTCTTATACCCTCAGTTGACCAATCACAGAACTTTCAGGTGAAGCATGCACGGGCAAGCATAGACAAAGGCTTAAAGCACTAACCGGACACACGTGTGGCCAGTTTGCAACCAACCGATAGGAATAACTTTTGCAAAGATACACCTGTTCACTCCGTGGCAACAGCAAAACTGGCATAGCGCCAGGCACCATCTTAGCATAGAGCTGGGGGTACCCAGAATACCCCAACAGCTCCCCCTTTTTTCTTTTAATAAAGGTAGGAACCGTGCCTGTCTTAGGTTGAGTGGGCAATACTTCTTACCCGTCCTCAAAGAATGCGTAGCTTGATGCACCTTCTGTCTTAGGTTGATACAAGCTCACCACTTCATTACCCGTCTTTGACTACCGGTCCAGCATACTAAGCCATATAGCAGGGGGGCTGCCCAACTCTATGGCAGACAAGGCCTGATTAACGGCTTGTTGATTTATTATTTGAGCCTTACATAAGGCAATTACCCAATGGAGCAAAAACAATATTGCTATTAAACCCGTAGTTCTGTTAGCAAGATTGTTCTTCCTTAACTTCCTCTAGAATAGCGTTTCCCTCCTCTATAGAATCCTTAAGTTTAGGTCTTCTTTAATTTTTCTCAGAAATATTTTGTAGTTTTCAATATTGTACTTCTTTAGCTGCATTTATCCTATTTGGTGTTTCCTATTCTGTTGAGGGGCTTGTTTTAAATGTTCTCTGTTTGTTGCTAATGTTTAGTGCAGTTGATTTATGTACGCTGACCCTGTCATTGAACTTGAATTTACATTGCATTTCTTGGAATTGTTTTATTGTTTCTTAATTCTGTAGAATTTTCTATATATATAATCATGTCAATGACAGATAGTAACTTTTACTTCTCCCTTTCCCATTTGTGATTTTTCTTTTCCTGATTTATAAAATAAGTTCTGAATTTTGACATCTATTTTTTCCCTTATCTGATCAGATAATC
This sequence comes from Glaucomys volans, assembly GCA_020662805.1. Taxonomy (NCBI): domain Eukaryota; kingdom Metazoa; phylum Chordata; class Mammalia; order Rodentia; family Sciuridae; genus Glaucomys; species Glaucomys volans. The sequence continues at coordinate 118,825 of JAJEJO010004429.1, forward strand.
ATATAATTATTCCCCTTTACTGTTTTATTTTTTCTTATGGTGCTGGGAGTTGAACACAGTGCTTCATGCAAACTGGGCAAACACTCTACCACCGAGCTATAGCCCGCAACCCTCCTTTACTCTTTTAATGTGATAAATTATACTGGTTGATATTCTGTTTGAGATTTTAGAGGAGTTCCATTAGCTTTTAGTAACGTCCTTAGAGGACTCTCCATACGGACTCTAGACATCTCAGAGCCCATAGCTTATATAGTTAGTGGCCGCTTTCCGCGTACCTAGTTTCAGTTTCACTGGACCGCCTTTCGCTTAGTCCGGATAGTCGCTAAACCGCGAACGTTCCTTTAAATTAAGTCGTTTTACCGCGAACCTTTAACTTAATTTCCTGGTTTTCATTCACCCACCCCACGAGAGATCCCGGGTTTCGGCACCATTTATCGTCGTCTTTGTCACCCGCAACAAAGACGCGATCCCGGGAATGTGTATGCAGCTCTTTGTCTTGCGCGCCTGTTTCTTTCCCGTTTCCTCCCTCTCCCATTTCCTCCCTCTTCCTCTTTCCTTTTCCCCCCCTCAGTCCCTCAGTGTCTGTGCGTGCGTGTCTGTCTCTCCCTCTCTCTCTTATACCCTCAGTTGACCAATCACAGAACTTTCAGGTGAAGCATGCCACGGGCAAGCATAGACAAAGGCTTAAAGCACTAACCGGACACACGTGTGGCCAGTTTACAACCAACCGATAGGAATAACTTTCGCAAAGATACACCTGTTCACTCCGTGGCAACAGCAAAACTGGCATAGCGCCAGGCGCCATCTTAGCATAGAGCCGGGGGTACCCGGAATACCCCAACAGTCAAGGTGAACTGAACCCAGCTGGGAGATGGTGGTAACAACATGGGAAACCAGTGCATTAGTAGGATGATATGCCAGTACCCCCATGCCATTTCCTCAGTGTCCTGTTTTGACTTGAAAATGAGGGAAGGTGTCACTGTATTCTCCTTCAAAGTATCTACATGCTGAAAAGATGAGTGAACTGTGTTTGGAGGACCGAATGAATCTTGGTATTGTCTTTTCAGCTTACATTGTTCTGTTGTCCTGTTTTGGTTTGCAAAAATTGTGTTTTTGGTTTTTCACTTCTTATTGACTGCCTGTTACACAGCATTTGTGTTGCCCTGACACCCCACCTCCTGCCTTTGGATTGTAAAGTTTGGATAGGAGTGTAAAAATCAGAACCCATACAAACTTCCTTGAAACTTATATTTATAAAGATGGTGAAGCAGGTTTAGTTCCAGAGATAGACTGACTGGTTAATTATTGTTACCTGCAGCAAAGTGGTGTTGTCTTTCTGCAGCTGTTTCCATAAATAGACTATGTACAGAAATCCACCCCAGGCAGGCAGAGAGTTCCCATTCAACCGCTTTTCTTAATTCAAATTGCTGGTTTGAGGTAGTTATTTTTGAAACCCTTCTCAGGTTGACTTCCCCCTTAATCCCTAAGCCTTCTTCCCTCATCTGCCAAATTATATGTAATGCATTGCAACTAGAGTGCTTTTGGCATTACACAAGAGACTGAGAACTTGAGTTCTGATTTAAATGTTAATCTATTGTGACAGAGGTTGGGCACTCACAGTCCTATTCTTGTGCATGACTTTCCGTGGATGTTGGCATCAGCCCAGCTGTCTCTCTGGCTTCTGCTCCATCCTCAGAAAATGGCAGACGACTCCCACCCTCACCTATTTTGTTCCAAAACAGAGCCCAGCCTACTTCAAAATACATGAAACCATTCTTTGGGCTGCTGTTGTTGCCATGATATCTGGGACTGTTTATTCCAGGTGTGGTTGGCATGAATTAAAAAAAATAACAAAAAAGGTACTCTAGTTTTCTTCTTTTGAGTTTTAAATACTTCTAATGTGGTAATTCTTTTTTTTTTGTACCAAGAATTGAACTCAGGGGCACTCAACCACTGAACCACATCCCCAGCCCTGTTTGTATTTTATTTAGGTACAGGGTCTCACTGAGTTGCTTAGCACTTTGCTGTTGCTGAGACTGGCTTTGAACTCGTGATCCATCCTCCTACCTCAGGCTCCTGAGCCACTGGGATTACAGGCGTGCACCACACTCAACTTTATGTAGTAATTCTTGTTGGAGAACCTACTGGCTTCATTTTAGTTTCTTTTTTGGCTTTCCAGAGCAAAAACATTAATAGGGTTATAAATAAAAGATGTATTTATTCATTTACATTGCTAGTTATTCGATAATAATGAATTAATCAGTCCTTCCCAGTTTTCTTCATAACATTCCAACTAAGTGCAGTTTCTGTAGCCTCTAAGAGACCAACTGAATATTTGAGATCAGAACAGGGGGACATTAATTTAAATTGCTAGGATTGAAGCAAGCATACCAACTTTTATATGGTATAGCATGTTGGGTGATTCCATAATGGGAAGAATCAAATGTTCTTTCTCCCCATTGTGATGGGCATGTATACATATATGTAAGTATTTATTAGAAGTGTTATTGAGTATTAGGATACTGAAGCTATATAAACCCCTCTTCTGCACTGGAAAAATTTGGAGGGGATGGCTCTTAGTTCTACAACCTGGTAAAAGTAACAAACATGGGCATATACATCACACACACACACACACACACACACTCTCACTCCACATACTTTCTTATGTTCCAATATTTGAAAAGAACGTTAGTACACTTGATAGTGATCAGATTGGGAGCCTTGGGGATTCCTCTGTTGGAAGACCCTATAATTTGCTTTGAGGGCAGCCTGCTGTCTTTGTAGCATGCCTCTATTTCTCTTGGTGGACTTTTCCATTGAGCCAAAGGGAGACTGTTGTGTTTCTGGTCTAGTCATTTTGCTGTTATGGTGGCATATTTGTTGGAATGAGAATTAAGAACATGGAGTCACTCTTGGCAGGTTATCTTCTATGGGCAACCTCTCTTTACAAGTGGGTTGTGTTCTTGTCTGTATATCAGTATTGGGTGCCTAAAATGAGATCTCCTTGTAGGTTCAGTGTTCTGAGTGGTGGCAGAGGTCTTGTATGCTACAGGCAGATCACTTCTAAGTAACTGTGGCAGGTTTCTTAATCTCTCTGAGCTTTGATTTTCTTATCTTATAATGGAGATAACAATACCTACCTTGTAGAGTTATTTCAAGGATTTAATTAATACATGTGAAGTTCTTTGGTATAGTGTCTGCTAGCTGGCAAATGACCAATGATTGTTAGCAGCATTATTTTTCAAGCAGTATTTCTTGAGAAAATGCATTCTGAATATCATCATGGAAGGTGGAGGATATGAATTTTGTCATGGAATGTGGAGGATATCATCTTGGAGGAAGGAGGGTCTTATGGGTTCAAGTCTGACTTTGGTATGCCAGGTCTGGGAGGGGTGGATTGGACTCTGTTGCTGAATTTTGGCAATCTGTCAAGGAGAGGAGATGGCCTAAAGAAGAAAATGGAGACTGTGGCTTCCCAGTGGCTCTTTCTGTGGATGGACTTTGCCTGGGAGAATGGACTGGGCAGGAGATTTTCTTTTGGCAGCAGGTTGGCAAATGGTGCAACAGTAGCATGTCAGAGGCCTCTGACGTAGGTCTTTGGGAGGAGAGGTTATGACATTTTATGAGTCAGGTGAGGGTCATTTCTCCATTGGTGCCAAGAACCCCTGTGAAATCATTTTGCCTATTTAAAGTGACTCCTTTCCCTCTCTCCTACAGTGGAAAACCATGGCCAAAATGGAGGTGAAAACGTCACTTCTGGACAATATGATTGGAGTTGGAGATATGGTTCTTTTAGAACCGCTCAATGAGGAGACCTTCATCAACAACCTCAAGAAGCGTTTTGACCATAATGAAATATATGTGAGTACACAAGCAGGTCACCTGCGGTGTTCAGGCTCTGTGTGTTGAAGAGGAGAGCTGGCTTTTCTGTCTCAGACTTTTATTCTCTCTCAGTTCCTTAGAATCCAGAGGTATTTGTTTATACCTCAGAGAGAGAATTTTGAGTATTTGCTCATTGGCACATGAGTAATATTGATTACATTCAAATGTCTTTCCTAATGGTGTTTAAAGAATTTTAGCTGTGTGCAGTGTATTGTGTGGGGTCTTGGGGAAATTCTAAAGCAAATGAAATATTTTAGTTCCTGCCCTCGGAAGAACATCTATGCAGATGGAGTTCTGAAATCTATAGACATCTTGCATGCTTTCCTAAGATTAGCAAAGTCTAATCATTGAGAAGCTACTCATTTAAATGTAAGGCAGTGATCTGTCAAAAAAGATATGAATGTTCTTGACATTTGTCTTTAGTAGGGATGGGAGCAAATTACGAGATAAAATACATGCTTGGTTCCTGAATGTTTGGGAATAGTCATGTCCTGCATTATACAAAGTGTAAGACCGTATACACAAATGCAGTCATATAAATATAGACAACAGTAGAAAACTCTTTATAAAAAAGGATTTCACTGTGTTACTTTAGCAAGTTCTCTAAATATGTTGAAAACATTTAAAGATACCTTCATCTGAAGCTTTTCAGGAGTTTGTAGAAAACACAGCACTTGTATCTGTGGAGGTAAAGGTATATTGTTAACCAAGGAGATGGGGCATCGATTCCCCACACCAGTAGCTGAGAAGGAGATGGGATAGATTGGATGCAAATGGCTTCAATAGATTTTTGTCTTGCTTCTGAGTTCATTTTCTTCTTTCAAAAATGTGCATCTCTGCATGGAGAAGAACTGGATTGTTGGGCTTTGCTTCATTTTTCTATCAATGTAGGGAGCAAATATAAATAAGTAAATAAATAAATGGAGATACAAATAGGAACAACTGTAACTTTTGTGGAACTCATATATTTAAAGAATAATATGCAAAATTATATTACTTTCTGTCACATAACAGCTTTTCTTTTTCTTTAGACAACTGTCTTAGTCTGTTTAGACCGCTATAACAAACTAATGTGAATTGGGTAGTTTATAAAGAGCAGAAAATGATTTCTTCCAGTTCTTCGAAGTTGGAGATGAAGGGGCTGGTAGATTCAGTGTCTGGTGAGGACCTGCCTCTTGGTTCCTAGATGGTTCTTGCTCCCTGTGCCCTCTCATGGTGGAAGCCTCTTTTATGACTAACCTCATTCAAATGAGGTTTGAATAATCCACCTATAACCTGATCACCTTCGAAAGACCCCGCCCCCTAAACCCATCACAGCTGTAATAAGGTTTTCACATACAAGTTTTGGGGGAACACAGACATTCAGATCATAGTGCCCACCATATGTCAAGGATAAGTTTGGGTAATTAATTTTTTCATGAAAGTGAGACATCATCTGGGAATTGAATTTTTTATCCTTCTTGAGGTACTGTCGGAGGTGGGGCAGGGTTGATGGTAATCTGAGATGTGTGGATCCTACTTTTGGAATATTAATTTGATAATTGGATACTGAACTGAGGTGTAGTTACAGTTCAGAGGTTATTTAAAATGCTGATCCGCATGGAAACGGTATGAAAGGCTGCTGGGAGCAGGGCAGGGGCGTTGTTTGGCTTGGCAGTGAGGCTCGGTGTCGCTTTCCCTCCAAGTGCAGCAGTCCTGCTTTCAGGTGGGAAAGCCTGACGGTTCTGCAGTTTTAATTGAAAGTGTGGTCTGATATCACATAAAAGACAGCCTTTAAACACTGGTCTGTGAGATGGAGATAGGAGGAATCAATTAGATCGTAACTAACGTTACTGATCATTTTTCTTTTTGGCTCTAAGAAGCACAGTTCACTTTTTGATGAATTGAAAATAGGATGGAGAGTAGAACATTACATGCATTTGAATACCTGGTTTGTTGAGGCCACTAAAAAATAGTCTCCTTTTTAACAAAATGCCAAGTGCTAACATTCATGAGTCTTTAGCAGACGAAATGTCTAGGTTTCAGCTGTATATAATTTTATTTTCTAAATTATTTTTGGAATGCTCTTTCTGGTTAAAACAAAAGCAGAGAATTGACTTTTGCTTCCAGGTATTCATATCAATGAATGTTTTCCATGATGCTCAAGGGCTACCATTTCCATGAGATGTGTGCCTTCATTATGTAACTTTAAATACATATCATGTTGGAGGGCAAGGCATTTTCTATTTTTAAGTATTAAAAAAAGGCTGATTGTAATGCATGTAGTGCATTCCTTTTTTTTTTAAGTGGGGGAATTTATAATTATACCTATGTTTGTGTGTATTTGTATGTGCACAGAGAAAGGCTTGTTAACTTTGGGTGCCATGGTAGAGTGGGAGGGGATATAGGAACAGATAGGATTATTCTGTTAGCCCTCTGTGTTGTAGCATGTAAGTCAAGCATAGATAGCTTTTGTAATTAAAAAAAAACCCAACTGCATGATAAATTTGATTACCATGCTTCCCAGCCCCACATGGAATGCATTCCACCCTTAGGAAATCTATTTCTGGCTCTTATTCTGATGATATTCCTAGTTTGCTTTTGTTCATGGGTTGCTACAGAATTGTTAAGCTTGATACCCAGGGCTGAGTTAATATGACAGGCAGCATCTTACTCTGTTGTACTAACTTTGTTTTTAAATTCATTTTCAGAAAATGAAGTTGCAGTTAGAAAAAAATCCCTTTTACAGTTTCACAGCTTTGTTTTGTACTTTGGGTGACTTTCTAGGATGAACCCTTACATAAGCATATTGAATTGTCATTTGTATGTTCAGAACCATGGTTGATAAGGGGGCTGTGAGCAGAAGGATGTTTGACTTTTAACCTCTGGGTTCGGCCAAAACCTCAGCAGTCTAGCAGTCTCCTGTTGTGAACCAGCCCTAGGTCAGGGAATTCTGTTCTTTGGTCTTGCCATCCATTTACCCTTCCTTCTTTCCTCTAATTAGAACTAGTCCCCACTTTCATGGAGCTCTCAGGAGCAATTGCTTTGCCCTGGATATATGTTATCAACTTTCCAGCACATTCTCAACCCCCCAGTGGTCCTTTGGATCTGTAGTCAGCTGACTGCAAGGTTGACTTCCTTGCGGTCACCCTAAACTTGGAGCTTTGGCTAGGATGAGACTTTTTGGAACTGGTCAGTGCAGTGTTGGGTTGTGTTAGAATGTGATGGTTGCTGGTCACCCAGCCCAGCCTGGTCTAAACAATAAAAGGAGATGTGTTTACTTGTATTCCTGGAAGTCCAGAAGTAGTTCTGCTTTCAGAAGTGGTATGACTTGGTGATTCACTGATATCACCAAGGACTGTACTTCTTGCTGCCCAGGTGCTTTGTTTGCCTCCGTGACTGTTGCTTTGTTCATGCCTCAGAAGACTTCCTCGTGGCAAAGCAGCTGCTGCCGTCCATGCTCTGCGTTTACACACTGCTGTCTAGAGGGAGTGGACGCTTCTGTTCTAGCATGCCAAGCCAGAGTCCTGGGGTTCATTCTGGTTAGCCCACTTGAGTCACATACCCTCCTGAATTCATTAAGCATGGCCAGGTGACAGGAGTGAGCCAAGTGGCTTAACAAAATGTCATCTAACTCTAGGATTGGGCTTGGGTCAACTTTTCTAAAGAAGATGGGCTGTGTGTGAGTTATCTATCAACACACTAGGAAGAGAAGGGCAGTAGATGGGAGGTTGCCTACTGTAAACTCCTGGCCAGTGTGGGCAGGAATTGTGAAATGGCTTCATTGATGTTGCTGCCCATGCTGAAGGATGTGCCCCACGGGAAGCATTCATCCCATGACTCCTAGGCTGCAAGTGCGCCCAGAGGCACACTTCCCAGACGGTTCCACTGGTGAACTTGTAATGGCAGAGAAAGGTGAACAGGTTTTTCAGGGCATTTGGAGCATTGTTGAAGTAGGTTCTAGGCAAGTTTTGCTGACATCTTTGCTTTTAGAAGTAATTCAAAGTTTTCTTCAGTTCTCCTGTACTCCTCACAACTCTTTGAGTAAAACGCATGCTCCAGGAATATCTGCTCTTATTTTAATCTCCTGTACTCCTCACAACCTTTCTTTGAGTAAAATGCATGCTGCAGGAATATCTGCTCTTTGCTTTGAGGAGGATTCACACACTTGTTTAAATAGCAGTGAGTTGATTCATAGCCATTCACGATCCCACAAGAGTCTCCAAAAGTGGGACAGTTCCAGAAGATCTTTGCAATAAGGGCTGTGGGCTATTCAGTTGTAGATGTAGGAGGATCAGGTGAGCTGAGTTGGATTAAAAGGTTGGACAGATGGGTGATACCCAGGCTCAGAGAGTGTTTGCTTTGGTTCCTCCCTCTTGGCAGAGAGTGGCTCAAGCTGGGGCCAGCTGCAGGATATGCCTTTTGGTCTGGCAGACTCTGTGTGGGGTCAATGGCTGGGAAACGCTGGTCCTGACATTCCTGAGCGCTGCTTTTCTGTATGCTTTCTGTCCTTTGTCAGACCTTCTTCCGGCAGCCCTACCCCCGCTCACAGGCCAGATTGCAGTGGTGGCAGGATTTCATGTGGACTTGTATTGTGTTGTGGGAGGTGGCGAAGCTGAGATCCAGCCAGACATGGCTGTTTTTAGGGCGACTGGTCAGGACGGTGGTTCTGTTTAGGAATAGGAAAGCTGCAATTTAGGTAAGAACAAGGCCCAGGGCAAATTTGGAAACTGAAGAACCAAGGTGTCTGCTCTTTGACAAGAAGTATTTTTGGTGCCCACCAATAAATTTAGTTTGTTTTCTGTCTGAATTGTCAGGTTGGGGATGATCCAGATATGTAGTCTGAATTAGCCCAATTTTAGGATCTTATGTCAAACTAATTGTACTTGTAAGAGTGTCTGCTTTGAAAGTCTGGTAAAAATTGCCTTAGGTTTTAGAAGTTAGTACTAGAATTAGAATCGCCATTAGGAAAGTACCAGGCACTTTTATGAAAGATATACTCAACTATAAGTACTTTATATACTTTATACTACTGGTTAACATTTACGTAATTTATTTGAAATTTCAAAAGCACCTTTCACTTTATACACATGGCAATCTCTATTGAATCGGCTTAACATATATATTCCTGGGAATATTTAAATATATATGTTTGGTAAAAATGGATTTTCCGCCCCCTGCAAACCAAATTGCTGTAAAATTTAGTGAGTTAGATTAGCTGGATTCTCTGCATAAGGTCTTACCAGACTCACAAAGATGTCAGCCAGGGTTGCAATTCCACCTGAGATTCGGACCATTTCTAAGCTCATGGGTTGGTAGTAGAGAGCAGGGCTGGAGTTCAAAGTCTAACTGAGCATTATTCCAGCTACCCAAATGTTCTCCAAGTTTTCTTCATTTTAAAATTTCTTTTAAGAAGTCTTTTGAAAAAAGAATTAGAAAAGTAACAAAGGCTTTTGAAAAAAAATTCAAATGTTGCAGGCATACATAGCCTGAAAATTAATTTCCTTTCAGCAGTACTCTAGTCCCATTCCCAGAAGTAACAGTGGTACATAGAGTCGGGGGTGATCATCCACATTGTTTGTTTAAAGACGCATTTTCCTGTTCTGCAGTTGGAAGTAGGAGAAGGTTTTCTTTCTGCTGGGAACTCAGACCCAGCAAGGTTTGAGTTGACCAAGGGCGGTCTTTAATGCCACCTCTTGTCCTACCTAGACCCAGCAGGGAAGGAAAGAGGTCTGTAGGACCTTGACATGAAGTGTCTAGATGTGACTGTGGGAGCACAGTGCCACCAGCAGCACTTGGCCTTCTCAGATCATTGGAGAGGTAGACCATTCAGGCACACATGGAGAACAAACTGGGTGCACTTTCAGGAGTGTAGCTTTGGTGTTTGGGATAGAGACACAACATTAGAAGGCAAAGATAAAGCTGATGGAAAACAGCACATCAGGAGGCTGAAGAGAAATGTTGTGTCTCATTTCTGAGCACAATTCATCTCCTGGGCAGTTTTATAGTAACAGTTATTTTTGATAATAACTTCAATTTCAATGCATGCAGACTTTCTCAGAAAACCTTTGGTGACTGGAAATTTTCTTCTTCTTAGAATTTAAGTTGATATGCATTTCCCTTTTATTTACCAACCTTAGTTCTTTCATCTTGCAAGTCCTATATAGTACTTGAAATATTTATAATATGTTAATTATTCTGGTTAAAGCCATGCCTGAAGTTCAATCTGGAGGAAATAAAGGCCTGACATCAGGTCTGTGGAAGTGTCTTCTGTTGGAAATAGTGGGGTGGGCACCAAGGAGCAAGGACTGGAACTCTAGTTCTTTTGCTGCCATCTGTTGTCTCTGAGACCTGGGAGAAATCTCTAAACTCTTTGGAGACTGGTTTTTCATTGGTAAAATGATAAAGGATATCAATGAACATTTAATATATCTTTGCTGGTACCAGCTGCTGTTTTGAGCACTTACATGTTTTAGTTCATTTAATTCCCATGGAGTCTTGTGTGCTATAGTTTTTAAAATTATCTTCATTTTATATGTGAGAAAACTAAGACTCAAAAGGCTAAGAAACTTGCCCCAAGTCACACAGTGACTGAGCTAGGGGTATGGAGCTAGGATTTATACACAGGAAGTCTGACTGGAGAGTTTGTGTTTTCGATGATAGTCCTGTTGACTTTACAGTTTGCTATGAGCCTCAAATGATCTCACCAATATGAAAATCTTTTCAATCTCCTAAATAATTGGGTATGATATTGAAGATCATGTTGACTTTGGAACACGTTTGCCTCTAAATGACTTGGATGAATAATGGAGGTGCCAGTCAGGATTCCTGCCTTGTGTTGAGTTACCCCTCAACAGTATAGTGACATGAACTCATGGAACATAGAACAAGTGGGTTTGATTCTCAGGTTGTAGATGGTCATTACATAATACTGGCTCATAAGTCAAGGGAAAGTATTAGCAACTAAAAGGATCACCCCCCACCCCCAGTCCCTTGGGGAGGTGGGAGTAGATCTTGGGTGAAGAATATTTTCCTCATGGTCACTGGATGGCAGGCACATGGTCCTTCACCTTCCTGAGCACAAGGTAGAGGAAGAAGAGGAAGCCATTCATCCACAGAGCACATGGCCAGTTTTGTGGCCGGTTTAACTGTCCCCTCTACACATATGCTTGCATCTGTTTTTGCTATCTATAGTACAGATGAAATTTTAATGGTAACCCTGACTTTTAAAGAGAAGCTATTTTGTCCATCAGACTCCACTTTGGAGGAGGTGGAGGGTGAGCTATCTTGGGAGAGGCCCAGCCTTGGGGTTGAGAGAGCTAGGTTCACATGTTGACCACTCCCAGCCGCTGTGACCACTGTAAGTCGCTGAAGTTCTCTCATCTGTAGAATAGGTGTTGTGATACTTACTTGTGGAATCGTGGCGGAGGTGAAGGGGCATTTTACTCCAAGGCCTGACACACAGTAGGAGTGGTCTACAATTGTAGGGGCTATGACTGTCTGAGAAGCTTGGAAACCCACGGTGGGTTTTCTTTAAGGTTTTAGACATTGAGATTTTCTTTAGTTAGATTTTCCTTAGCCCATTTTCTATTGCTTTAACAGTACCTGAGGCTGGGTATTTATAAAGCAAGTAAAGAGATTTATTTGGCTCATAATTCTGGTGGCTGGAGGGCCCAAACAGCACGCTGCTGGTGTCCTGGTGAGGGTCTCCCAACTGCATCCTGGTGTGGCAGAGAAACGGAAGGGGACATGGCTGTACACAGAAGAAATTGTGTGATAAGACAGGAAAGCAGAGCAATTCTTGGGTCAGAGTTGCTCATGTTATAAACCTCTCTCAAGCAACTACCCTCCATTTCTTCTAAGGGTGATGCCCCCCAATGACTGATTACTTCCTGTGGGCCCATCTCTTAATTTCTACCACCTCATCACTGCCACACTCCGGACCAGACTTCCAGCATGGGGGGACACCCACACCACTTCCAAACCATACAAGAGTCTTTCTTTTTCTTCCTTCCCCTCCTCCTTTCCCTCTCTGCCTCCCACTCTCCCTTCTTCTCTGTCATTCATTATACAGATTTCAATTTTGTTGTATTTCTACTCTCAGTTAGCCACATACTATTATTTTCCAGACTAGTAGCAAGTAATATATCCAAAACTCAGAACTGCTCAGTACCTTAGTAAAGAGTTGTATTATCCTGCTCTAAAATTAAGGCTGCCTGGGGAAATATTTTTAGCCGACATTTCAGTGTGGCATAGAGCTCATATATAGTCCTTTAATTTATAGTCTGAAATGACTGGCAGTCCAGGAAGGAAAGATTATAATGTGATGGTAGTGTAGGCATGTCTTAGACTAGACCACAGTGCCTGGTGATGGCTTTTGCTGCCATGGTTTGCAAGACCTCTTGGTCTATTCATGGGCTTCTGATCTAAGGCCAGTGATTGAAGGCACAGCCTGGATAAAAAGATGAACAGGGTTAGATTCTTTCTTCAGACAGAGAAATACTGAAAAAATAAAATGCCAGCAGAAGCAAGATGCAGGTGGTGGTGACATCAGGAGAGCCATGATGGGTCATGAACAAGCAGACTGTAAGTAAGAGTCTTCAAAGTAGAGTGGTTGTAGAGTAGGGGGCGAGAAGACCTGCTGGTAGAAGGAGCAGGAGCCCAGGCATGGGACAAGGCACTTTGATATTAGAGCTGAGCTCATACTCACTCTTGGGTCCCCCTTTCCCTGTAACTTGCTGGTGGGTTTTCAAGGGTTCCTGGATGTGCATCTCTGTACCCAGCAGGTGAAGGAACTTGACCAAATCATAGTTCTGTTTCCTGGCATCACAAACTTTGAAGTAGAGCTTTGGATGAAACTCTACTTCTGCTGCTCGCTGTAGGACCCTGGGTGATTCATTTCAACCCCGTGCATCCAGTTTCTTCCCCTGTACAAGTGGGCTGTTTTTATCTCACAAATGTGCTTCTGAGACTGGAGAAGTCCTGGTGTTCACACTGAATTACATTTTATAAGTTATAAACCTCAAAAAGATACTTAAACCTGTTATTGACCTTGTAATTCTCATCTAAACCATTTTGGACAGTTTTGAACTGTGTGAAAAACAATTTGGGTGCTTGGTAGATCATACTGTATCGTAAACCAAATGACAAAAGGCCCTCTTGGAGGGAATTTGGGAAGTCTTACAGATGTGTAATTAAAAACACTGCAGTATATAAGATCTTCATGTTTTGTCATCAAATTCCCAGGATCCAAGTCCCCAGAAAAAGGGCAGATTCTTCACCACGAAGAGGTTAGTTTGCCGTCATTGCTGAAGATTCCCACCAGCTTGTCTCCCATAGTCATTTTCTTGGTATTCTAGAATTTTAATATTAGTTTCATTAAGACATACTGATCATTAAACTGGTCATCAGTTTCCTGTATACCAAGACCATTTTGTAAGAGTCTTCGAGACTTTGGCATTGTAGGTAAGACTCACTAATGAGTTTAGCAGATCTATTAAAGTAGTTTGAATAGGTGTTTGAGTTCCTGATTTGGCTGTTTTGCTGTGACCAATAGATTCCAGTAGAGCCTCCCTGAATTTATATAATTGTAATAGGCCGTAATTATGGAATGTGTGACGTGTGTCTGGTGTTTAGTGCTTTGACACACAGTCTCATTCGGCCTTCAGAGCTGGATGAGGGAGGAATTAGCGGCATTATTTCTGAATAGATGAGGACACTGGGGCATGGAGAAGTTCAATAATGTGTCCAGCTTCACACAAAACTAAAACAACTTCACTTGCTGGATAATTTAGAGCCACAATTTGCATATTGTTCCAGGGAGACGAGAAGCATAACTAATAGGGTGTGACATAGAATCTGAGTTAGGAGCTCAAATACTTAAGTCAGGGTGGTCTGGTTCAAATTGAACCAGTTTCATCATCTACCCCCTCAATAAACACTGATTTTTCACTTCCAAACTGCTCTCAGACTCCTCACCTTGAAATTAGACTTGCTAAAATCTGGTCCCAGTCTTTTTTAAAAATTTGTTTTGAATTTTTTTTTTTTTAGGTGCTGGTGATCTGATCCCAGTTTTAATTACTCACAGGATGGCTTTGCTCTAGGGAAGCTGTTCTATTTCCTGTCCCTGTAATGTACTTGGGTCGGCCTTTGTGCCCCTGTCCATGTTTTATCCATTTGTAGTAGGTGTCAGAATTTCCTTCCTTTTTAAGACTGAATAATGTTCCATTGTATGTATCATCCACTTTTTGTTTTTCCATTTTTCTGTTGATGAGCATTTGGGTCACTCTTGGCTGCTGTGAATAATGCTGATGTGATCGTGGTGTACAAATGTCTTTCTGAGTCCCTGGCAATTCATACCTTAAAAAATAAATTTGAAAGAGATAATCTTAGCAAAATTAAACAAAAAAAGAAGCAAAATTAAAGAAAAAAAAAGGGAGCTGTTTCAAGTGTCACCTTAAACCTAACATCTCATGTGCCACTCTTTGGGAAAATCTTGCGTTATCTGAATCATGGCCATCCTTGAGACCTGCTTGGGTTCCCTGCCTACCCTAGGGCCCTCAGGGGCTTCTGCAGTTCATAGGGACCTGCCCTTCTTTTAAACCCAGAGATTTCATTTAGCCAGTAAGATTAGAAGACTCATGACTCATTTAGCAAGAATCCCTTGAGTCCTTTTTCATCTGCTGCAGTGTCTAGAGTAGTTAATTTTTAGACTTTTTCTGTCTAAAAGACTCACCTGTGAAGGTATGTTGTGAACCCCTCTGGTGCACAGACCACAGGACATTCTTTTATTTCTCACTATGTCTAACATAATGTTTTACATAAAGTGAGCCCTTAATAAGGTTGTTGCTTGCTTGTTAAGTGGTTGTAGCCCAAACTCAGTCTGGGGATCAGTTTGATTGTCCAGCCTCGTGATGGGTAAATTTTTCCTGAGGCCTGAGCCATCCTGCATTTGAGCTGTTCGTCCTACAGAGGTAAAAGAAAGTAGCATGATTTAGAGATTCAGACTTAGGGGACTCTCACATCTTCTTTAATATTTCTTTGAAGTCGTTTTAGATCGTAATTGAATTATATAAGATATTTAGGTAAATTGCCTGTTGCATTGCCTCTTTCCTGATTTATTTCTCTGATGTTAAGGGATGATTATGATGAAATTTTTTCTGTTGAGATGGAAAGTTTCCCCTGCACTAAAAGATTGTTTCCTTTTCTCCTTTTGCCCATTCCTGGAGGGCCGCAGATTTCATCATCCCTCAGGGGATCCAGCTTCTGCCCTTCAGAATAGCCCTTCAGTGTACAAAGGTTGAATACTGAGTCAGCTTTTTTGTCACTGTGACCAAAAGACCTGACAAGAACCATTTAGACCTGACAAGAACAATTCGAGGTTCATGGTTTCAGAGATCTCAGTGCATAGATGGCCAACTCTTTTGCTCTGGGTCTAAGGTGAGGCAGAACATCATAGCAGAGGAAAACAATTCAGGACATGACAGCCAGGAAGCAGAGAGAGAGAGAGAGCTCCACTCACCAGAGAGAAAATATATACCCAAAGGCATGCCACCCCTGTGACCTCTCTGCTCTAGCCATACCCTACCTGCTTAGTTACCACCAGGTTAATCCGTATGAGTGGATCAAACTTGCAACTCAGTCTAATCATTTCACCTCTGAGTATTCTTTGACTACCTTACACATGAGCTTTTGGGGAACACCTCATATCCAAACCATCACAAAGATGCTTTATATAGCCCAGGTTCCCTGGGACTAGGTACTCCTTTTGGCTATTTTTTGCCAGAGCCTTCCAGGCCTAACCACCAGCCCGGATTGCCTGCTCTGATGAATAGGAACTGATTCTTGGCTCCCTGTCTGAATACACTTCTGCTAGTTAATGTGGTCCTGTCACTTTGTGCTACATTGTTATGGGCATTAAGATAAAGAGAGAATTCATAACTATCTTGTGTGGGTTTAGTAGTAGCTTAGCTAAAAGGCACATAAGTATATATTAATTGCCAGCACTTTAATAGGCATAGGGATGAGTTTTTAAGGAACTCCAAATACATGTAAACAAATAATTAAAATTGATTCTGAAGTAAATAAGAAAACGGAGTCAATTTACAGATGGGATGCCTAGTTAAAGCCCCAGCAAAGCAGGGCCTTTAAAAATCTGTTTTGGAAGAATTTAATCTTTGAAAAAGCATTGAACTCATCATCATGGTGAAAACAGGCCATCGTTGATTTCTTTATGTGTTTTTAATGGTTTAGTAATAATCTTATTTTTAATTTCATATGGGCAGTTGAAATGTCCACTTTCAGGCTGTAGGGTTTCTGAAGATTTTAATCCTTGCTGGGAAGAACTGTGGTTTAAAAGATGTGACACTACTCTGACTTCTCTGTGTGTACTCATGTTTTATATATGTGGCTTTGTGGAGGACTGTTCCATGTTATTGAGACTTAAAATAATAAAGCTGTGCTTCACTTTTTAACCTTTTGGTGAGATGTCTTTCCAAAATGCATATATCTTTATTGTCAAAAACAGGCTACTTTCCTTCCCTTTGGCCACTGAATGTGAAAACTTCTGATTCAGTGCGATAACATACTCTCAGGGCTGACAGAGCCTGGCATTTGGATCTTGCTGTGAACACTTCATGGTTTTAAAGTTATCAGGATCACTTCTTTTCTTTCTTTCTTTGATACCCCTCCCTTTTCTATCAGTGACCTTTGTTTGTTCCCTTGAGGTGGGAATTCTTAATCTGTTTATCAGCTGCATGCAAACTTGACCTGCAGGTTATACCTGTGTGTTTTTTTTTGTTTTTGAAGAGAAAGTTCATGACTTTGGTATTTCAAGGGAATCAATAACTAAAAGAAAGGTTAAGGGGAGTGTTCTTGCAGCATTATTTTTTAAACTGGAAGTTTCATTCATTAGTGGCTCATAGAAACCATTTAGTGGGTTAGGACCAGCAGTTTTAAAAAGTGTTGTAATGAATAGAATGAAACAAAAAAGGTCATTGCATTGCATATATTAAGGGTATTTGGGTTTTGTGAAGTTTTTATCTTTGTCATATAGATGTGTGTGACTGTATAATTAGGTACACACACATACTTGGTTGTGATGAAAATTTTGTGTTTTACAGTGAGTCATCATCAAACATTTGAAATATATTGCTACAGGGTGGCACCTTTTGGTCTCTCCCAGTTTACAGATGTAGTGCTCTTTTCCTATTGTGTGCTGAGATACCATGTACTAATTTTATTAGAAATGTGGATAAAATTGAAGTAAGGCTAGAAGGGTTTTTCTTTTCAAAATGCTTTGGGAGTTAGTTATCTGAGGATATTTAAAGGGGAAGGTGAGATAGGAAATGGGTTAAGAGTGGCACAAGCATAGTTGTTGAAGTTGAAAGATCAGTAAAAGCTGGTCCTTGGAGCACTGAAGGTGGGAGCATTGGTTTTTAATCTTGGTGACGCATTGATTTATCTGGGAACTCTTTATAAAATTACCCATCTCTGGCCCTTCCTGAGCCTGCAGACTGAGCTTTGAAGAACTCTCTTACGGAATACCACGTCGGCCTTGAGTTTACAAGTTTTGAATACTCAGGGACTTTCTTTTGGGTTCTGAATTGTGATCTGGAGAGGAAGAGTTGCTGGGTTGAAGGTCCTCCAGAAAAGACGTCACTTGTACTAATCACGGTTGGAACACTCAAGTATTGTTTGGTTATTCACAGGGCATCTGTTTGGAGGGCTAGAGATCCTTGAAATATGAAGATGGAGATGGTTTTGACTTAGGAATGTTTGTACATTCTTGATTTAATGTCTGCCCTTGAGAAGTGAAAAAACCCTGCTATTTGAACATGGCTTTTATGGAGAGACAGGACTTTCCTCCTCCTCTTCCTCTCACCTTTGCTTCTTGTTCCCTTCTCTTCACTTCTGCTTCCCTTTTCCCCCTTCCCTGTTCCTAGATGTTAGAGGCTGGTCTCACAGGGAGTGTTCCATGGTCATGTTTTAGGGTGCGGACACTCCTGGGGGCTGCTGGTGCTGAGGTTCAGGAGCATGGAGACAGCAGACTGGGTCATTAATCAGGAATCTGTTTACTGTCCTTTTTAGAGCATGATGCACTAAGAAAATGCCAGTGACATCATTTATAAGATATTAATTGATGTAATATCCAGATATTAATTGATGTAAAAATGAACTGCCTAGTCACTATTATTCTGATCCCTGAAAAGATGTTATCTGGTACTACGGTTACTTCAATGTGGCTTTCTAAAACTGCAGTGGACTTTAACCCCAACTCAGCCCTTCACTATCAGGAATGTCTTTCTGTGTCTTAGAGGAAGGATGCTTGTGACTGTGAATGTTTGAATTATTCTGCTGGTGCACATGGAAACATTTAAATTTTAGCTAATGCATTTGGAACCCTCAAGGAAGAAACCCACCAGGTGACTTGGGAATTCAAAGCTAGAGGTTATATACTGGGACCATATACACAAAGTGGAATGGGGAGACAGTGCATTTTCTTTTAATGTTTACTTATTTGTCTTGATAAGGCTTGTCCTGCTTGGCTCCTCTTTTGGTTTGTTGAGTCATGCAGGTGTATCAGTTATTATTACCAGGTAACAAACAACTCCCAGAAATTAATGGCGTAAAACAACAACAATTTATTTGTTCATAATTCTCTGGATAGACTGAGTTCAGCTTTGTGTATATTCTGCTGGTCTCACCTGGGATTACCTTATCAGACTGTAGGCATCTGGTGGCCCCAGTGAGGCAAGATGGTTTGGAAGGGTCTCACTTGTATGTCCATATGTCTAACAGCTAACAGACTGAGGGAGGGTGCGTTGGTTCTCCACCTGACCTCTCTGGCAGGAAAACTCAAGCTCATTCACATCATGGCCTCTATCCATAGTTATAACAACCAAGGCGTGCACATCCTAGTACATAGATGTGCTTCAGGCCTCTGCTTGGGTCTCACTGGTTAATGTCTGTTTGATCAAATCAAGTCCCATGGATAAGTCCAGATTCAAAGGGTGAGAAAGTAAACTCTATCACTTGGTAGAAAGAGTGACAAAGTCACGATTCATAGTGAGTGTGCATATAGGAATGGAAGGCATTTTTTCTGGCCATTTTTGCAAATAGTCTACCATAGTAGGACAGGAAACCTGAGAGGAAAGGATATAGTTTAAGGATTTGTTGAAGGGCAACATAAGACATACAGGCTTAATAAAATACTTGGCCCTGTATATAGTGAATTTGGTATAATATTCCAACACAAGAATAATTACCTGAGAGTCAGTGCCTTGAACCATTGACTTTCTTAGTGATGCATGTACCTGTTGTGCAAATCAGTCATTCATTTAACAGATATTTATTAGACATCATCAATGGACCAGATCCTGTTCTAGGTGGTAGGGGAACAGCTGTGGAGAGGAGTACATAATTTAGTGCGTATAAAAGTCACAAATAGCAGAAAGAGACTTAGACCTTATCACATGGCTTTTGAGTTGGCTTTTGAGGCAGCCAAGTTTGTTCAGTGTGCAGGAATGCCACGGAGGCAGATTTTTATCAGGAATTTAGCCATTTGGTTTTAAAGAGCAAGTCAGTAATTGGTTTCTCTGCTAACATGAAGTCTGTAGATTTAAAAAATAACTGCATTCAAAAAAATTACTTTTTTTTAATAAAAAGAGAAGGATTCAGGTACTTTTTTTAAACCTAAAAACTCATCTTTTTGTCAACAGATATTAAAGGAATAGCTAAGGGTTATATTTCATATCTATCACGGTAACTGATTCTGATGTTTTAGAAGCGATTCAGACAGTTACTCTGTCTTCAGCATCACCCATCTACCTGTCCAGGAGGGCTGGAGTGTGAGGGGACCATCAACTTTCTAGAAAAGTCTCATTCAATGCTATCAGTTAGGAAACTCGGGGTCATCCTTTGTTTTTTAACTGGGTTCTAATGACAGAATGTCAAAAGTAAATGCCAAACATTGCATGGAAACAAACTTTTCTTTTATAACAGCTGTCTTGTCCACTCTTGCTAAGGTAATGTTCTCAGGATGAAAGCATGTTATGTTCTTCAGGTTTGGGGTGAGTCTTTGACAAAAATCATTGTGACCCATGCTTAAAAAATTCAGCAGAACTTTTGTTTTCTATTTTGTTTGATTTCCATTCCCAGGAATCCCAGTGGTGACAATAGTGGGAAGATTTATTGGTAAAGGTATTCTTTTTTGCTATGTGACACTGGACAGATGGGAAAAGTGGAGTCGAACCCTGCTCCTTCCTCTTACATCTTTCTTTTGCTTTTCAAAAATTTTATCAAGCATATAGTTTTGCATCTTTTCCCCTCCTGCTATCTTTATGATGGTTGACACAAAGGAAAATGGAGCTTCCAAGATTGAGTTTCCTGCTAGGTGACTCGCTTGTGGCATTGTGCTAGGCCTTGTACAGAATGAACTAGACCAAATTCTACCTCCCATTGCCAGGAATTTAAGTTCGAAGGAGAAAGGAAGATAAATAATGTTCTGGTTTGGTTGTGTCTGTTAAAATACTGCATTGATCTCTCAAAAAGTATATTTAAATATCACATTACATGTAAATTTGACATTAAACCTACTTTCCTTCAGAAAGTACATTTAAATTCTGTGCTTAAATTCCGGTATCCCAGTACATTAGCTATAATATGAAATTATGTTGTTCAAATCTCCAAGGGAGAACTGTGGCTCTAATACGGGATTGTCTGTGGTCTGGGCCCACTGTAGATTGACAAGCTGTAGAGGGCAGTGCAGAATGAAGGACCCTGGGGTTAGGTGTGGATGTGGGAGGGGGTTGGGAGGAGGGAAACTTAGGTCACTATTGTGTGAAACAGGAGGATGAAGGAAGAGGGGGAACACGAGCTCCCCAGTGTCAAGGCATGGCTCTTGCTTACAGTTAGCAGTTGTTGGTGATGAAAATTTTGGTAGGCATGTCAAGGACTTTGGAGAGCACTTATCCATAATCATAAACGAATCATAAATGAATGTTGAGATTATTTTGAAAGGTATTTTAAGCATAAGTATGCTCTCCATTTATAATACAAAATGGACAAACATTATTGACCACTCATCTTCCGAGATGCAGCGTGTTCTTGAAATGTATAAAATCAACCGTGAAGCAATAGAATATTGGTTTGAAAAGGGTGGAATCAAATGACAGGAAACTTTAAACTGTTGCAACATATCTGCGTGGTGATCCAAATATTTTACTCTTCCCTTTACAGACATATATTGGAAGTGTGGTTATATCTGTTAACCCCTACCGGTCCTTGCCCATCTATTCTCCAGAGAAAGTGGAAGATTACAGGAATAGGAATTTTTATGAACTGAGTCCACACATGTAAGTATGGTGTTAAAGCACTGTGTTTTCTCTTTTCTGCAGAGATGTGTAGTTGACAGATGTGTGCAGCTGTCTCCTTTGAGTCTCAGGAAAATGATTTCATCATTTTTTTTCTTTTTAGATCAGTTAAAGGAATGTAGAAGTTAGTAGTTATGTCTTATTTTAAATTTTTGAAAAAGGCAGAATACTTGAGTATATAAAATATTTTCTGTTAAAAAATTCTGTGTAAGTAGCAGCAGCTGCTGGTAATTAGTTTTGCAAATAAAACAGGAATGTGCATTGTTTATTAAGAGCCCAGGCAACATTTTCATAGTCTTTTTTTGAGCCAAGGCAGATCCCAAGTGTTGGGTTGTGTGATGGTGTTTGGGTAAAAGGGCCAAACAGTATCTTCAGTTGGAAATGAACTTCAAGGACATTGTTCACCGGCTTCATGGGGATAGGCCTCGGGCTTTCCTCCTCTTGAGTTAGTCACCTGTGTGAGTTTTTTGAAGAGGTGTCTTGAGGGTGTACACAGTTCCTTCATAAAGCCAGTAGATTCCTTTTGTCTGCTCTTTCAGAGTTCTTCGTTGACTTGTTTAAGAGATGCTTAAATGATTCTGTCAGTTTATACAACTCAAATTGGGTTTTCTAGTCTGAATGACTGAAAAATAACTCCAGGGGAAGTATTCTTCGGTTTGATGGATTCAGCAGCAGAAGTGAATTATTAGATTCTAAAACTTTTGATTCCTCAAATAAAAATGTCTCAGAGAGAGTTAGAAGGATAATCCTCAGAAATGATCACAAACAATACCTTAGTCTTTTTGTTTCTAAAGTTATGTACACTTACTGATTTCCAAGAGGAATCTGTTCACTGTTCGCCTTCCCCTGTCCACTGTTGAGTGAAAGAACAGGAAAGAGCCAAATGCCAAGTTGGGCCAAGTTTGGAATGAGTGGAGAGCCTCAGGCTTCTCTCTGTTAGGTGGGCAGAAACATTTCCTGCCCGCTCCTCTGCAGATGTTGTAAAGAATTCATGTTCTTACTTTGGTCAGTTGCTTCAAGTGGTTCAGGGTGACTTACAGAGGTGTGTTTGTAGGCAATGTTTAATATTTTTCTGTGATAAATTGTTCAATGTGGATTTAAAATATTTGGGAACTGCTGCAGAATACTGGGCTGGGACCAGTGTATGCCAGATTGTCTTGAGGAGGGTCAAGTGTCTGCAAGGGTATTATTAGTACCACTATTATTACCTTTAGCAATGGCATCGTCCTTTCTCCCTTAAAATAGATGGTATGTTGAAAACATCCCCATGTTGTCATGAAATATGTATAAATGCATTTATGTGTATATGTTGAAGAGGAAATATTGGGAAGGTGTCTCAACTGGGTCAAGGAGTGATTGGTCCTTGGGAACCTGGGGATGGCATTGAAGATGTTTAAGGGGCCACCCTTCAGGGTCTTTATAGTGAAAACAGTAGTTTTCAAGCAGGGCTGATTTTGGCCCTGGAACTATTTGACAATGTCTGGAGACATTTTTGGTTGTCACACTAGGAATAGAAGGGTGCTGCTCATGGGTGGCGGTCAGGGATGCTGGTGGATATCCTGCAGGACACAAAGCAGCTGTCACAGTACAGAATTGTCTGTTCACAGTATCAGTAATGCTAAGGCTGAGAAACCCTGAATGAACATGAAAACCTTCAGAAAGTTGTAGTTGTGTTATAGTAGAAAGAGTTTTCTGTTTCCTGTGTGATTAAAATTGGCTGTTACTTTTGATTTAAAAATAAAAACTCATAATTAAGGAATATATATATGTATGTCTAGATGTTTATTGTCATGTGTATGTCTCCAGATGTTTTATTTTAGTTTGTCTTGATAACGTAGCACTCAGAGACATTTTTGGGCTGTTCAGAAGTAAAAATTTAAATAATCTATGAAAATGGTTATTAAAAATGGAGTGCTATATATTTTACCAGTCATATGGATTCTGATTATTCTGCTTTCTTCTAGAAGTAGATTTTGTACCTGGTGTGGTGGCACATGCCTGTAATCCCAGCAGCTCAGGAGGCTAAGGCAGGAGGATCAAGAGTTCAAAGCCAGCCTCAGCAACAGCAAGGTTCTAAGCAACTCTTTGAGAGATCCTGTCTCTAAATAAAATACAGAATAGGGCTGGGGATGTGGCTTAGTGGTTGAGAGCCCCTGAGTTTAATTCCTGGTACCAAATAAATAAATAGAAGTAGATTTTGCAAGTCTCATTATGTCTTCAAAAAAATAAAATCTGAAATTGGTGTTATAAAAATCATCCCAATTGTTAGACTCTTGCAATGAAATCTTTTATTTGATGTCTGAACATTTACTTTAAATTCTGTGTCTTGAAGCATGCTTCTCAAAGTATGGTGCTTGGACTAATAGTATCAGAATTCCCCAGGGACTCATGGAAACTCTGGTTTCCTTGGCCTTAACTCTGACAAGTGAGGAATCTACATTTTTCAAAAGCTTTCTGGGTAATTCTTATGCAGTTCAAGTTTGAGAACATGAATGTTCTCAACATGAATGTTGCATGTATATTTGTAGTTTTTTCCTTTCTTAACTGCTTATTACATATCTAATCTTTTATAATATTAATAAATAATAGTAGTAATTGTGGCACTTATTGAGTATTTGCTATGAACAGCTACAACCCTAAATACTTTACATGTATTATAACTTGTTTCATTGTGAAAATAATCCTGCAAGGTGGATGCTATGGAGAATTTGTTACAGAAAGACCAAGTGATTTATCTAAAGCCACAGAGCTGGTGGGAGTGGAGTAGGGAGCTGAATCTCATTCCTCTGATCTGGAAGTGGGTTCTGTGATTTTCATGGCAGGGCCTTGTGCTGTGTGCTCCATTCCTCTATACTTGGGTTACCTGTGCTTCTCACCCCAGGCCTTCCAAGAAAATTGACCGTGCCTCAGTTTACTCCTAGGGTCTAGACCACAAACCATACTTCATTTGCAGCTCATATCTCCAATTCAGGGATGTTTAGATGTGTAATACATGTCTATTCTAGAACTCAGTTCATGCTTTGGATTTTATTTTTATTCTGGCCTCGAAAGATTCCTATAAGAGGAAAAGTGGCAGGGCTACCTTGGTGCACCCTCCAAAGAAAACTGTCACCACCAGCAATAAAATAATATGAATTCTGAATGTGCTGAGAATAAAGATAAACTCTTTGTACCAGGGCCTGCAGAATACTCTGCATGGTAAGCAAGGCAGAATTGCACCTAATGCCTCTAAATTTGCCAGCTTTGTGTCACATTGGTCCACATCTTTCTTGACTCTTCCAGTCCTCAGCCTCACATGTGCCCTCTCACCACAGCATCTCTGCATTCTTGGTCTCCTGCCTGGAAGGCTTTTCCCTCCTTTTGCTCCAAAGCAGCTCCTGCTCCTCCTTCTGAGCTCAGATGGCTTCAGACCTGTGCAGGGAAGAAGATTTGCTCCCCTCTGCCTTGCTGAGGCAGATCTGTCAGAGTGTAGCATTTGCTGGAGGGATTATCTGACTGGTGTCAGCCTCGCCTGCAGAGTCAGCATTTGCTCTCAAGGTTTTGGTAGTACTGAAATTTGGGAAGAGGTCAGTAAGACTGTGTGGAACAGGACTTGGAGTGTCAGCCCTCCCATTTTTAAGTTTTGTAATCTTCAGCAAATTACTTGAAGAGGCTTTAGTTTAGATAAGTTAAGTGATTCACTCTGTTCAATGGGAAGATAATTATTAACTCATAGGATTTTTGTGAGGGATAAATATCTCATTGATACTTAGATTATGAAATTATCTGGTGTGTGTGAAGTGCTTGTCATGGAATCTTCTATGACCATAACCCTGAAGTAAGGGATAGCCACTGCTATTAACAGTGATAATTATATCAATTGTTGTAATAATAAGTTATAATAATAGTCTTGTTTATCTCAATAATAATATCTCAATAATAAGTTATAATAATAGTCTTGTTTATCTCAATAATGATATTATCTCAATAATTTTCCAATATTCTCACAAGCTTTTTCATCACTTATTCCTCTATGGTAGGACATTGCCTACCTCTGTTAATATATCTTCTTGCATTATTCTTTGTGAATGTCCATCATTGATAGTATATGAAACAGGGGAAACAGGGTCAATGCTAGCTTGGTTTCCTACTAACACCCAGCCTGGCATTCTCCGATAGTTTTTTGATATAAGGGGATAAGGTGACAAAGACTTTTGACACACTTTAACCATTTTAAGAATTCGATTTTAATTTGAACAACTTAAACAGATGCTCAGACTTTGAAAATTTACATGATTTTCAGATAGTGGAAATGTCCAAATAAGTGATATAAAGAGAGAGGAATTTCTTACCTAAATTTCTTTCACAAACACTTCTCTGTTATCATTTGTGGGATTTTTGGTCCCTCAGATATCCAGCTCCTTGTGGGGCTCCCTTCGTTCTCTGATTCCTCTGGATTTGTAGGTAGACCTGCACCTTTGAGCATGATTTCAGTGTGATAGAATCTACAGTTTATTTTCTAACTGGGTAAGGAGTGTCTTTCCATTGTGATTTTAAATCAGGATTAAAAAAAAAAAAATTATCCCCAGGAGTGACTTCATACATTTCAGACAACTCAGTAAGTGGGTTCATTCAGAACTTTGATTGCTATAGTCCCAGGTCAGTTCTTTTAAGAGCTTAATAACTGTGGAACAAAAAGGATTTTAAATAATTTTCATTACATGTGGCCTGTATTATCTCATATTTGACGGTTCAGTAAAACCAAATTTTTCTTAATAGGATGTTAAAGAGTATTTTTAAAAAATTCAGATAATATAATTAATTTTCATTAAAAATGAGCTAAAATATTATTTTTATGGTGCTCTTCAAGTATTTTTTACAGTTTCAGTTTGTTCATGTTGTCTACATGCTGGCTGAAGGAACTTGCTACTAGAAGGAAGAATATATTGTGGCACCTGCTACCAGCCCTCCTTGGCAGTCACAGTGCAGGAGAGAGCTTTAATCTGTCCTTAAATTAGGCTATAACATGGCAGGCATGTTATATTAGGGTTTCAAGCACTGTTGAAGCAAGCAGTCTTTTCATTTTTGTAAATGAAAAACCCCACCAATAAATTTTGAACACTTTGAAAAATGACTTAAGACATTGAAAATATTTTGGTTATTCTTACATAAAAATGGGAAAATAATTAGTGGGAGGATTTTGGATGTTGCTAATGTTAGTTGTCCAGGAGGGATCTGTCTCTGGAAACTTTGACCTTTAAATTTGTGCCGCACTGATTTTACAGGACCACATGCCATTGCCTGTAGAGTGACATTGCTAGAATGCTTGTGTGTTGAGTCCCTGATAGTAGTGTTGTCATTCTGCTAACATTCAAGATGTTCAACTAGATGAATGTTGCAAAGAACATTTCTGATTACATCTAAAAATGTAAGTACTGTGGTTGGGTGTACAGAAAGCGTAGATTAAGGGTCCAGGGCAGAAGACCTAGGCATTGTCCCTGTTATATAATCAATATAATAATCAATATTTTTCTTGCTAGCACAGTTGAAATTCTGTGAATAAGACTGTGTTTCTTTAAGAACTCTTGTGACAATTGGATTATGCCTTTTTGTAGAGGTTGCTTGAGACGCTGGTGTGAAAGTGCTTTCTCAAAGGTGAGTGTGTGTGTGTGTGTGTGTGTGTGTGTGTGTGTGTGTTGATGTGACATTGCTGAGGCTGTTGTATTATTTCTTATTTTGTTTTTTGGAATAGTTGAGTGTCTAATTGATCTAGTACCTCCCAAAACACCATGTGGAGGAAAGTGTTTTATGCTTTCCCCTCTAGTATGCTTTCTACTTACTGCTTTGGAAAAGTCATTCTTTTACTGAGCCAGTATTTGTTGAGAGCTTACCATGTGCCAGCAACCCATTTGGACCCTGGGATACAACAGTGAATAAGCAAAATTCTCATCTTCATTAGGGAGATAATAATTTGAAGTATTCAGAGGTGAAGATTGTTCACACCATCAGGGAAAAAGGAAAGAGCAGGGGAAGGGAGACTTCAATAAAAGAAAAAGTGATTTTCAGTGGTATTCTTATAAAATGCCTCTGGAGCCATAGTCTCTGAAGTAATCCAAGTCAGTAGAGGATGGGATGTGGTCTTCGAAGCTTTCATTTCTTGTCCCTGACTAGCATGAGTAACTTGTGCAGGAGGCAATCAGAACTCTGGGTTACTCTCCAGCTCAGACACCTAAAATTAGCATCTTGTGTAATGATACCATCTTGGAAACAGCTATAGTGGTCTTTTCCCATTTATAACCATCATGGGTCCAAATAAGCAGAAGGCAGGCGTTTTGTCTTTGGGAATATTTGTTTGATTCTGGAACACTATGCACTAGAAAACTTCTTGACTGCTGAGTTTCATTTCAGCAGTGCAGTGGCCATGTGGTGGTGAAGTTCAACTGCTCACTTGAAAGCTTCCTGACTCATGGTCGGTGCTGGAAAATATCTCTGGGCCTAGCACATACTCAACTTCTATAAATGCTTCCTGAATTGAATTTACTGCTTTTGACTCCTAAACTTTTATTCCTGGGAGAATATTGCTTCATTGGGGTTATTTCAGTGTAGTTTCTTTTAGAATATATTCTCTTGGCAGAAAGAGACCTCTGCTGATTTTACTTTTCAGATTATGAAGCTTCTTCAGCTAAAGTAGGAAGGTTATTATGATGCTGTCCTGATGTTTTTATCCTGAAAATCGCTGTGATATAAGAATACATGTTCCTTGTGTTTGTGGTATGTCTGAAAGTCTCAGAATTTTAATTTCTAGGCCCTTAATGAGAAATTATATCCATTCTCACCAGATGTTCATCCCAGACTTGAGAGAATTTATTTTGAAGACTGTTTATAAGCAAAGCTCATGTTTGCACCAGCATATATAATAATTGCAGTGATATGATCTTAAAGGGCAAAGTTTGGGTTTGAGCAAAATAGGCCATTTCCTGCCAAAATGTTACTCTTGGTCTTTGACAGGCCGGAGAAATCCTATAGTATACGGAAAACATCCATTTCAATCAGAGGAGTGGCATGGGGGCTGCAACCCTGAAAAGGGTTAGATAAATACTTTATCCCTGAAAAATAGAACTACAGTTGGAATGCACACAGGGAGCCCTGAAGTAGAGGGGGTGTGCTTAGGGAGCATGGAGAGGGATGTTGCTGCCCATCCCCTGCCTCAGTGTTGAGATAAGAACCATTGCCCAGCTTTGTGAGGCAGTAGGACCAAGTAGTAGGGTAAAGGGAGCCATGTGGGAGTTTGGACAGGGCCTAGAAAATGCAGGGTGATGAACAGAGCCCTGCAAAGCAAGTATGGGGTCCTTACTTAGCAGACTGGGAAACTAAGGGTAGGGCCTGGGGCTATCACAGGGGCAGAAACTCATGTAAGGGGAACAGGCCCCCATGTACCAGTCCAGGAGGGAGACTTCATACTTCCCCCATGGTCCAGGGTCTGCTTCCTCCCAGCTCCAGCCTGTCTTTGGTATTTGAAATCCCCAAGGGGAAGTAATTGTTCGTTCATTTTGTTAAACATGTTTAAGCATCCACAATATGTGTGCGGTACTGAGGATATGAAGATGAATTTGTCTTTATGGATGCGCAGCCTGGTGCAGGAAACAGACCAATACATACAGAACTCCAGAAGGGTGAGAGATGCCAAAGAAAGAGGAAAAAGAAAAAAAAAAAAAAACAGGCAGAGACATGTTCTGATTCTTCCGGTTGTGCCAGTGTCATTGCTAATGGGACCTCCTTGCTCCTACAAAGTGAGAGTGGACAGTCAATGGTATGGCTCCCTGTGGAGGAGGTATTAGGAAGCAGGACAGTGGATTGAGGGACAGTCTTTGAAGGATGAATTTCCTGCATGGATAAGGAATAGAATTTCAGGCCCTGAAAAGAACTTCCCAGTCAGAGGCAAGAGTGTTGACTCAGCATTCAACGTATATTATTTGAGTTACCTACTGTATGCCAGATACTAGCACAGCTACTGGGGATAAAACGAGTGGAAATCTTGGCCCCATTGGCTTACATTATAGCACTGAGAAAGACAAGACGCAAGAGAAGTGACTGGGACAAATGATATTTTAGGTGGTAACAAGTGCTTATCCAGAAGCAGCAGGACAGGGCCTGAGGGCTGCATCTTAAGTATTTAATTAGGGTAGCCAGGCAGTGCCTTACTGAGACAGTGATGGTTCAGTGTCTTCCTCGAGGGGTTAAGGGGTGAGCCATGTGATGAACTGGTAGAAAATGTTCTAGGCGGAGGGTACAGCAGATGTCAAGGTGCCTGGAGACAGAACAGCATGGCCTGTCAGGATCTAAATTCATGTGGTTCCCTAGGTGGAACCCAGGGTGCACGCTAGGGAGGGGGAAACGGAAGAGGAAGGCCAGGCCTGGGCAAGGAAGAGCTTATGTGCTCAGGATTTGCACTAAGAAGGCAGAAGGAACCATAAGGTTAGCTTTCGATTTGGACTGTTCTGAGGACACAGGGCAAGAGGGACTCATGACTACATGGGACAAGGACAGAAAGCTTATCTGGGGTGGGGTATATTTCAGAGGAAATCCCTGTGGATTCTGCAGCACAGTGACTGACTAAAGAGGTGAGGAGTGATAGGGAAGGAGGAGGATCAGGGCCAGTCAGGACTCCTGGCTGGGGTGGGGAGTTCCATGATCAGGATGCCAAGCAGTCCCTGAAATGTTGGTGTTACTTGGAGACGCCTTTGTAAGGTAGCAGTGGGTACCTGGAAGGCTGTGGCATGGACTTGGGGTAGGGGGTTTGTTACCTGCACCTCTCTGTTCCAGTTCCCACTGTGGTAAGGGTGGTCTCTTTGGACTGGGGAAGACTGTGTGTAGGCTTACCTTCCCAGGGTCGGGCCCCTTCTGCTAGTGCTCACTCGCTTGCTGTTTACAGATGTCCACATGTGCTTCTGAAGGCTTTCAGTAAAATTTGATTCCCTCGTTGGTGTATGAGTTCACCATGTAGTTGTTTTATTTTTAAGGTAATTATTAACTCAGGGTCAGCTGTCTCTGGCTCATGGACTGTTGTTGCTTTGATCTGAATTTCCTCTTACGGTGTTTATGGCTTGGGAAGCAAATCAGACCCACTGTGTACTGCTCTCACCCTGTTTTCTGTATTTACAGTTACTGGTTATACCTGTGTCTATTTTTAGGGAAGCAGGTTTTGTTTTAGTCCTGTTTTCTTATTCCTTAAACTTAAATTTCAGCATGAAGACATTGACTCCTGTCATCAGGTCCTGTAGACTTCCCTTACTTTGTTTTATTCCGCCATTGACTAATCATAGATATGTGTTTTCTAATATAATTTCTGACACCAAGTGAGTGGTTTTTCTCGACCCCAACAAAGTCTCCGATGCTAACGGGATGTCTAACTGTTCATCACCTCTGACACTAACTATGCAGAGTTAACACAGGTTTCATAGGTCAGGGACTCCCTCCTGCTTCCTATGCTGGCTGCAGATGGGGTGTCCTAGCTACTCACGGTTCCACCCAGACAACCCTAAATTCAGGGGTTTTCATGGCCCCGTGCTCCCTTCAGTTTGGTGAATTGGTTAGAACAACTCACAGGACTCAGGAAAACACCTTACTTAATATCTAAAGGATATGAGGCAGGAACAGCCACATGGAACAGAGGTGTCAGCCAAATTTGGGGGGGCGTGGGTGTAGAGCTTGCACGCCCTCTGGGTGTGCCATCTCCCCAGCACATCAGTGTGCTCATCTACCAGGACTCCCCTCTGGGAGGTGAATGTGCTCATCCTTTAGTCACAGGCTTGGGCTTTCTGGTGAACACCCCCATTCTAAAGCTACCTAGGGGACTCAATATGAGTCACCTTGTTAGTCTAACCTTAGGTATAGGTGAAAGGGTACTTTTCATGAATAAAAAAGACACTCCTATTACTCAGGAAATTCCAAAGGTTCTAGGAGCTCTGTGCTAGGAATTTGAAACAAGGACCATATGTGTCCATATGTGGTTCTTGAACAGTCTTAGAAAGCTTGTTCTGAAATACCTGAATGTTTGCTTCCTTGAAGTCATGGTCATATTGCACCATCTATGTAGTGTCTTAGAAATCCAAATCAGTGGGCCACCTTTTCCCAAACTTGTCTAGAGATTGTTCAGCAATTCAGTAAACATTTGAATGTTGTGAAGACTCAGCTGAGCAGCTCCCATCTCAGGCAGCTCCTGCATGTGTGCAGGGACCCCACCTTCTCTACCTGCGGTCCTCAAGGCCTCTTCTCCCATCTCTACTACATTATCAACTTTTTCTTTCCCTCTTCCACTCCCACCAGCATACACATTACATTATCTCTCTTGATTCCATTTTTCCAGCTATCACCCCATTTGTCTGTTTACCTTTATTAAAAAAAACTCTGATAAAGTTGGGTGCCCTTATTTTTCCCAGTTTAACTCCTTTTCTTTAGTAAAGTCACTGTCATCAAGCAATCATCTTCCCACTTTACTAAAACAGTTCTTTTTAAGATCATCCATGTTGTACTGGCCAATTTTAAATCCTCCTCTTCCTTTAATTATCAGTGATGTTTGACACCATGACCAGCTCCTTGGCATTGTGGCCTCCACACTGTTCTGTTTTCTCACCCTGAGGCCTGCTCCCTCTTCAGCCTCCACTGGAAGCACCTCTTACACTTGAGTTGATACGTCCCAGAGCTCGACTCTGGTTCTTTCCCTTTCTCTTCTGTAGGTACCACTTCCATGAGCCTTGTGAGCTCTGAATGCCCTCCCAGGTTTCCATCTCCAGCTGGAGTTGTAGGAGACTCAGCCACACTCAGCTCTTCGACATCTCCCTGGGTGTCAGAGGACATGACACACATACTTCAGCATGCTTCAGGCCACACTGAGGATTGCCCCACTCCCTCTCTTTTCCTGGCCTTGGGAGTGTCAGCACCACCCTTGAGTTACTCACCCTATAAACCTTTTCTTCCCTTTCTCCTACCCCACACCCATTCCAGCATCAGGTGCAATCCCCATCTGACCTTCCTTTCCTACCTCCGCTGCCAAGGTGGTTGTTGGGCCACATCCACTTTTGCCTTCTATCTGGCCTCTCTGCTTCAGTTCTCCTGATGGCTCCTTCTCGTCCCTCTCATCTCCTGATCATCTTTTCTTCGCCAGTGTTGGTACAGCTGGCTGGAACCATCTTTTTCAAAGGTGCCTGCCAGGTTGCTTTCCTTTGCTGCTCAAAAACCTGCAGTGACTTCTGTGTGGCCTGCCAGGCTCCAGTTGATCTGGACTGCGGCCTCCTCTCCACCTGCATTTCTTATATCCCACCACCTTGCTCCAGCCACACTGGCCTCTTTGCTGCTACTGGGACACTCTATGTGCTCCTGGTGTCACTCCTCCTCTAGTTAGGGCTGGAATGCTTTCCTGCCTCAGTCAAGAGATGTCTCAGTTGTCAGAGAAACCTGAAAATACTACCTAACATAGCAGTCCCTGCCCCCATCACTCATTACCCCTAGACTGCTTTTCTTTACAGTCCTTGTCATGACCTGACCTTGCACAGTATGATCATTTGTTTGTTTGCCTCCTGCCTAGAGTGTCATCTCCATGAGGACAGGGGTTTTGTTTGTTTCACAAGTCCATGCGCCTACAGCATGCCCATCATGGTGCAGCCACTCCATAAAGACTTGACTGCACAAATGAATGAATTTGGGAGCTGCTGTCAGTTAAAAGCAGTGTAGAAGACATGGCCTCTGTCTTTAAGGTGCTTTCAGTCTAGTTGTGGGGTTGGTGTATGTCTACTTAAGCCTGTCATTTTAAAGTAACAGCGTACAATCATCCCTGGGTCTATTCATTCTAGGACCCTTTCAGGATATCAAAGTCCATCTGTGCTCCTAATATTAAAGGGTATATCATTTGCATATAACTCATGCAATCCTTCCATTTACTTTGAATCATCTCTTATTTATACTACCTAATGCAATACAAAAGCCATTTTATTATTGTGACACTATACTATTTAGGGAATAATGGTAAGAAAAATAGTTTGTGCATGTTCAGTACAATTTTATTTTCTGTTATTTTCAGTCTGCAGTCCTGTTGAATCCACAGATGGGGAACCTGGTGACACATAAGGCTGATTGTGCTTGCAAAAGCAAGAAATAAGTTGGAAGCACAGAATAATTGGGGGATTTAGAGATTCTCAAGGTGCCACCTGCTTTGAGTCTTGAAGAAGGAATTTCTGAAACAGGTGGCCATTGTAGTGTAATAACTGGCTATATGGAATATACATGAAAAGACCAATTTTGGCTATGGCACAATGAACCAAGGTGTTAGAAAAGGGAAAAGGTACTTAAATTGAGAAGATAGCTGCATGTAGAAGTAATTTCTAATTTCATTAAAACTTTCGAATACCAGTCTGCTTGAGTCATCAGAAGGATTGAAGGATTAGGAAGCTTATTCCAAAGTAATGGGAGAGGAGTTTGGATAAGGGCATTACTTAAAATTACAAGCTTGTGTGTCTGGAAAAATTACCATCTTGCATTTCATTCACCAACTGGAAAAAATTTTCAGACTTGTCAAATATACCTAAATGTGCATGTGTGTAAATGCAATGTTTTAATGAAAGAGTGATGAATGATTGAATGTTGGAATAACTTTTAAGTATAAACAGATGTTAATTCATTTATGTTTTATAACAAAACCTCTAGTTGCTATTAGTGATGAATCACAATGTTATTCAGGAGGGGGAACCTTTCATATAAAGCACACCAATTTCAACCTTTATCAGCTTATACATAGTATATCTATTCCGTTCCATGTGGAGCCCTCCCTTTTGGATAATAGGGTTCATCATCAAGATGCATGGATGGTCAACTTGAGATCTGACTACAATATCCTCCATTACCATAGGAATATCCTTATAGATGGTTTAGCTTAATTTCATAGAAATTTAGCAATAAAGTAATAATTTAGTACATATATCTTTTCTACTATTTTTTATCTTTCAATCTACCCCAACAGCAAAAAGTTGGAAGACCCTGGAGGCAGAGATTTGGATGGTTTGCATGATTAATTTTCTATCTTTGGAATGTGCATGAGGCTTAAGATTGGAGGAGTCCATTTCCACTTCTATCTTCCAAATTTTTATGAAACCTGGGTTGACAAGGAAGATTCTTGAATGTTTCCTTAGGAATTGCTATGCTAGTTTCTAAGCCATTGCTTCAATTGCTTTCAAAAGACATATTCTCATATTCATACACCCTATCTCACATTGACCACAAAATATTGCTACTGCTTCTATATGTATTTATAATTGACTTGGCTATTATTAATAGCAGAGACTTATGTATAGTTTGCTCATCTAAGTAGTACTTTGGATAGAAACAGACATTCAAAATGGAAGAGTTATCTAAGGTTACATAAATATATTAACAAAAGTGTTACTGCAGTAAAAGATGTTAAAGATATAAATTATAAAATGTATATGTGTAGCTAATTATGATTATGTGGTGTGGCTGAGTCATGGCTCTGGTTGCTCATTACCTGGAACACAAGTATAAGGAAGGAGGAAGTGTGGAAACGTGTGTATGGGTGTTTGCTGGGCATTGTTCCTAAAACAAATAGAAAATGGCATATAATGCTTTGAACATTTGCTTCCTTTCATAGCATGACTTTAACTATAATGGTGTCACGTGTGATGGTGAATGCTGTATTGTCTTGCAGGCATAGTTTAGGAAGCATAAATGAATTTTAACACTTGAAAATCTTTATTGTGCTCTGTATCTAAGGACTTTAGCTTTCCTTATAGATGGCATTGATCTGAAATAGAATTTTTGAAATTAAAATCAGTCCTAAGAATTCTAGCTGTGAAAATAGAGAAATTGAGTTTGAGAAGTTTGTAACTAGTTTTCAGTTATGAGTTTTACTTGACTTAGGCTCTTCTTGCCTGCTGTTTCTTTCATCCCCATTCCATTCCTCTCCCTTCCCAGGCACCCTGGTCTAGTCTTCTGTTAACACTCACTCCCCACTTCCCCATGTGCCCAAACCCTACTGTCTCTCAAGTTGCACCAAAGCCACTTGGTGGTCCTCCCACATTTTGTCCATCCTATGGATTATGTCATGTCCTATGGTACTTATTATATACTATCTCATATATTTTATTGTTTCCTGTGTAAGTATTGGGTTTTCATGAGAGTAAACATCTTTGAGCAAGGATGAAGCATTATACTTATTTGTTGCCTTAAGATCAGTGGTCTTAAAGTCCACCCAATGTTTGCTTACCTGTAGTTGAGGTTGACTTCAGGTAGCACTATTCTAATGTATTGTGTACATTACAAAATAAATAAAAGCAGGAAATAAAACAAGGATGAATAAAATGATGAACAAAGAAATGTGGATAGAAATTCTAGTATTTTATACTCATAATCCAGTGACTCATCTTGGGCATATTCTGGTACACCTGCACCTCACTTTACAGGCCTAGTGTTAGGTACATGGTAGGTAGCCAGGAAATATTTATTTTTAGTGTTCAGCTATTCTTTGGGGACTGCTAATAAAATTCCCACCTGTCATAAATGAAACTCAAGATTAGAGTGTAAGTGTTTGTGATCTAACAAGTGAATATATAGTAAATGTATTAGAATCAGGTAGTGCTATGCTTGAGTAACAAGCAAGGCTTACCATGGCAAAGGTTGTTTCTTGCTAATGGCACAGTCTAAGGGAGTCACAGGGCTTTCCTCAGGCTCCCCTCCATGTGGCGACTCAGATATCCAGGTTGTTTTTATTTGTCTTATCATCTGGGTACATGGCTTTCAAGGTCATGGTGGAAAGTGAAGAGAGAGCTTGATCAGGCCTTCTTCACTGGCCATTGCACAGTCACATGGGCCCAGCTCAACTGCAAAGGAAGCTGGGAAGTACAGTCTTCCCTTGTGCCCAGGAAGGAGGAACTGGAGTGGAACTTGGTAGGTGTATTGCACCATCTCCTTTCTCCTAGATAATTTTAGTAGTGTGGTTACTGTTGGATAATTCAACTCATGGGTACTGTATAAAGCAAGCTTGTGCATGAACTTAAACATGAGTTCAACAGTATAATTTAAAAAGGTAGTCCTCTTAAATTATTTCAGATCTTTTTTCTTGTAATAAGTAATCACAGTGTATTTCCATATTCCATTTTAGCCTCATTTGAATGCATTCCTACAGAAGTAAAACTGTTCACCTATTTCTCACATTTCCATTGTTACTCCTTTTCTCATCACTGCTCAGCACAGACTTTGCTAACTTCTTGCTTTATTATTAGCAAAAACTTTTAATAGTGTCATATTTAGTTGCTATTGTTTATGGAACTACTTAAAATTATGTGATTATTTGTGTTTAAATGCTTGATAGTTTTATAATAGATCTTTGTTCCAGTTCTCATATCATTGATTTTCTTGGAACCAGTATGTCTGTTGGGATTTTTAGAAAACTAGATACTGATCTCTTCTGTATTGATCACATATTCATCTATTGGGGATTTTGGCAAAATGATTCTAACCAGCTTTGAAACTTAAGCCAGTTCAATGTTAATTTTTTTGGATCCAACTCTTCCCAGATGGGTGGTAAATAAAAGTCAATTACATTCAGGAGTTTAAGAGTTGTGTTTAAGGCCAACTTAAATTTTCTTTTCCAAATATGGATGTAGTTAGAAGTAAAAATTTTTAGAAAATATTACAGTTCCCCCCACTTCCTCCAGTAAGTAGAAAAAAAAGTTGGGTATGGAGTTGATGCCTCTAATTCCAGCACTCAGGTGCCTGAGGCAGGAAGATCACTTGAGGCCAGGAATTCGAGACCAGCCTGGGCAACATAGTGAGACCCTGTCTTCAAAGCAAACAAACATGAATAAATAAATGTGAAGAATATTGGATATTTACAGGAGAGCTGGGGAGGTTTCGTGTAGTTGATCAGTGGGTGAGGGATAGAATTAGAACCATGCAGATAAATTTGAGTAGATATCATCCAACAGCCATGTATTAAGACTTCCTGTTTCCATAAATGAGTCAGGGAAATGGGCTTTGGATGCTACCCTCAGTGCTATAATTTTTAAACTGTAGTCTTTTTATTCTGGTAATCCTGTGCATGTCTGTTTGCACACTGAAGATTTTCCTAGATTTGTTAATAGTTTGAATGTTACACTTGTAAGTAAATCAATGGAAATTTTCTGGGAAATTGTCTTTGCTATGCTTATAAGGGGGCTTCTATATTGTGAGGCAAATCCATCCATCCTCCACCATCTTCCCTTCCTCTCTCAAAGAAGAGCTCTGTGTGTGCACGGACTTTAGTCATACCAGTTGCATTATTTGTCTTGACTAATTATTCTATTCCCTCACATTCATAATCAACTGGAGGCAACCTAACAGTTTTACAGTTGATATAATAAGAATGAATAGCTTTGAAAAGTCAGAGTAAAGCTACCCTAAAAAAGAGATGAAACCCAAGTGAAAGTTAATACTGTGATGTCCTTCCTCTCCTGTTATTGAACTTGAAATTTTCATTTCCTGGTAGTCAAAGCAAAAAGGGAAATATGATCAGTTACAAAGTTATTTTTGCATATGAGATCAAAGCATACTGTTTGTTCAAGAGAAGCATAGCTTTCCTTGCCAGTTAAGTTTGAAAGAGAGCTCTCTTATGGGACTTAGAATATGAAGGATGTCATCGTGAGCAGCATCTCCCAAAACTTCCCTGCAGAAAATACTGCATTTTATATAGCAGCTTCTTACGTCACCAAGTGAATCAGAGAACATGACACCAAAGTACAGTTTAGGAAAATCAAATCTATAAGAAGTTCAAATTTGTGGATGTCAACCTTTATTGCTCATTAGAACCACTGAAGAATTCCCTCAGAAGCTGAGAAGTGTGGGAAGGGGGACAGGCATGAGGACCAGCTGATTCTAGGGTACATTGAAGGATGAGACCCACTGGCACAAGTGCCTGGTTCATTGATGGCTTGACTTGATTGAAGAATACAAGGACCAGAATATTGTACTTTTTCCTTCCAGTGCCTCCTAATTCAGAGGGTTTTCTATTTTCTTTTTCATTTTCCTTTTTTCTCATAATTGGGCTTGGATTAAAAGGGGTCTGCTGATCATTGGAAGTTATATTCTGTGGTAAGGGCCTACAGGACACATACTCTGTTGCTAATAAAAGATCCTTAATTTTATTTATTTACTTTTGAAATGGAGCTTATATTAGCCAGGCTGGCCTCAAACTCCTGGGCTTAAGTGATCCTTCTACCCCAACCCTCCTAATAAGTACCTGGGACTACAGGTATGCACTGTCATGCTTGCTTCAGATCTGAAACACAAAGAGTATAGGCTGAGCTGTGGTCATTTTATGACAGTTTTGGAAGTTGTGAAGAAGACTTTTTTGAAATTGATGATCTCTTATGTCTGTAGGGATGTGGGCCATAAGGCATATAACAAATACAGAGTTCTCTAGACTGGAACTGGTGGATGGTGGTGATCTAGCAGCTATCTAGGCATAATGATGGTTGCCCCTCTTTGGGCCTTGGGAGCTATCACAGAGATTGTTTTCTCAATCAGTTGGTATTTGAAGTATGCATAGTTAAAGAGAGCAGTGTGTATTTCTTTTTTATTATTAAGCAATAAGGTTAGAACCACTGACAGCGTCATATTAGGAGTTAAATTCCCTAGTTGACTTTTCATGAAAATTGAAGGGAAGTCTTTCTTTAATAAGTATTCAGTTCTGAAACCTCCAGAGATAGGCGTTGTTTTCCCCAAATCTCTGCAGATTTTCTGCCTTAATACTAAGCCTACTATTGGCATATAGCAAGCTCTAGGGATGGTCCTCTGGTACATGCTGGGATGTATCACTAAATTGATTAGATTGAACAGCATATCAGATCGCAGTGGTAGAAGGACCCAGGGGTAAGGAGTAGAGGGTTGTCATTGCAGCTTTTCTAGCATCTCAGGGATTCAGGTTATAAAGATTTAATGTGTTGAAGTCTTTGAAAATTTATTCTCTATCCAAAAATTTTAAGTACCCAATCTGCAAGTCCCATTAATTTTCTTGGTGCAAAAACATCTCTTCAAAATGTAAATGTAGAACACCGAAACTCAAATCCTTCTTTAACAGAGGAGGTCTTTTGCTGGGTGGAGGTGGAAGGGGACTGTGATGGGTAGCTCTTGAGAGGACCTGATGGAGAGATACCCTTGAACCTGAGCCTTGTTTTCATCTGCATGTCCCCTCTTGTAGTGGCCATGTTTCCTAGCAGACTATAGGCACTTGAAAAATACTGGCTACAGAACTCGTGAAGAAAATTAGGATAAAAGTGATCATTTGCTCAAGGGGAACCTGGAGAAGTGACTGTTTTTTGGAAGATAAGAGGGCATATCAGCTGGGAACTGAAGGAAGGGAAGCAACAAGATACTCTCAGTAGCCAGCTCTGAAGGTGACTCTAATTGCCTTTGCCCCCTAGTTCAAGAATCAGCAAGGTCCTAGAATGTCACTAGTACAAATGTAACTACACTTTGACCACCTTTAAAAAGTGGATTTTATGTGACTCTTGACCCCTGTCTTCAAATAGAATTTACATAAACTAACATTAAGGAGAATTGTTGGATCCTAAAAAATTTACCTAAATAAAGAATTTAGTGAGAGAGCTTAAAATCAAAGCCACTTCTTTTAAACCTTTCTTCTTTTGAGTATTTTAGACCTGTAGAGCTCTTTCTTTCTAAACATATGAATGTGTACCTACATATGTAGACTTAAATAATATTTCCTTGGATTTTCTCCTTTATTTGGTTATTTGCAAAATAACCAAAATTGGTAAGCAAGCATAGACTTTGAAAATGTCATACATTAATTTGATTGATTTTTTTTTTCATGAATAGGAGAAAGGACAATGTTAGGATTCATTTTAGCAATTTATTCTGAGCATATACCATGTGTCAGGCACCTTGCTAGACACT
This sequence comes from Glaucomys volans, assembly GCA_020662805.1. NCBI lineage: Eukaryota > Metazoa > Chordata > Mammalia > Rodentia > Sciuridae > Glaucomys > Glaucomys volans. The sequence goes on from JAJEJO010004429.1 coordinate 158,997, forward strand.
TGGATGGAACATTGTAATTCCTTTGCTCAAGGAAAAGAAACCAACAAAAAATGTATGCCACACTTATGTCACTGCATGCAAAAGCTCTAATAGATCAAGGGTAGGCCAGGGACTCCTAGAGTGAGGTGACAGGCAGGAAGTTCCAGGGAGATGAGCCACGAAAGATGGCTAGCTGGTTCTGGCAGGGCTCTGCTTGCTTTGTAATCTTTACACAGAGGCTGGGAACTGAAGCTTCTTAAGGTAGGCTTCTGTCTGAGGTCAGCTTGCTTGGTTTTGACCTTTGTGGGTAACCAAAAATGAGTCTGGATATACTGAGAGGCAGCTTTCTTGTTGAAGATGTAAGCTTGCGTTGAACTTATGTCCTGTAATGAAAACATGGACAGGTTGTATGCATAGCCCCCAGGGCCCTGGGTCCATCTCCAGAGAGGCACTCAGGGTAAGACTGCTTATCCAATGTCTCTCTCCCCTGTGCTGGGAAGACTGTTGCTGGTTCAGGCTTTTCTTTATTCTAAAATTCGTAGTCTTGGTTTAAATGGTTCATTAGTTTCTCGAAGTTTGGTTGTCTTTATGGCCAGGGTCTTTTATCAAATGCCTTTTCCCTACAGACGTGTAGTGATAAATGTCACTGCCTACTTCTAGATACAATGCTGCTTTCTCTCAAATATGTATGTACTCTAAATGTGGTATTTCTGCACACTTGTTTTCTTGTGGTTGCTTTGCAGACATATTCGTATGACTTAAAAAACCCATAAGTGGATAATTTGTTCCGAATATGGATTCATTTTGGAGCTGCACTTGCTATGTGAAGGACCCATGCTAGAGTTATTTGAAACCCTTTGTATTCATAGGACTTGCCCTGTATTGGCGTTCAGTCTTGCCCTAGCAGTAGTGTAGCTTAAAGCATCTCTGTTTACCAATCCCCTGCTTCAAGTCCCAGCCAGCCTCTGCCGGAGAGTGCTGGAGAACCAGGGAAACTTGGAAGAAGGAGCAAACCTCTTGGCGTTTCTGGGTAACTCTAGAAAGGAGTGGGAGGAGGCCAAGGAAGGGGGCCTACAGGCAAAGTTGTATATAATGCTTTTGGTTTAATCATTTCTAGGTGATCACTTTGAAGCCATTTTAACTTAAAAACAAAACAAAACAAAACAAAAACCAACGGCAACTTAAAAAGCAACAGCCAAATAATGTGCAGAACAAAGCTCACATCTTGAGCTTCCATTACCTTAGTGTTAAAGCCCCTTCCCTAGCATGGGGACTTGGACACTAGGGTAAGGGAGGGAAAGGAAGTGAGAACCCCTGCAAGAGGAGGGTTCTCCTCTTGTAGAAGGAGAAGCCATCCTATGGTCCTGCATTGACCACACTTGCTACTGTCAGTCACTCTAAGCCAGGTGCCTGCTCATTCTCTGAAGGGACTTCTTTTTTGATGGTCTGAATCCCAGTCCTCTTTGATTTTTTCCGCTCAAGTAACTGTTTTTCTCTTTAAAAGACATACATGGATTTGGCTTTGTCATAATTAAACTTATTTGTTTCCTATTTGGAAGCCTGGATAGAGGAAGGAGTTCTACATTTTTAGTCTGTGTCTGGAATTTGCAATCCATATTTGAATAGGTATATAGTAAACCATGGGCGTGGGGGAAGGGAGGCTCTGGGCCACCTTAGGATCACTGCAGTCCAGTACAGACTGCCTAGGAAAGCCTCAGACGTGCTGCTAACACTTCTTGCTGTGCCTAAGCAAAACAAATACTTTCCACATAACATCAGAGTGCTCCTTAGAACTCTAGCTTTGGGGGGACAGAACTGATGCAACCTTGCTTTCAGTTCTAACAAATTTTTGTTGCAGAAGTTCCTAAAAGCCAGAAATTAAATCTGGCCACAGCGGGGACAAAATTGGGAATGGAGGAAGAGTCATGGCAATGAAAGCAATGCCAGTGTATTTTGACAATGTTGTTTCAAGTTGGCTTGTACAGATGTCTTGTGTGGGTATAGGAAACCCCAGTAAGAGATTATTGAAGGCCAGAATTGAGGGACTTAGCTGAGGCTAAGTCAACGACGGATCTAGTGATGGGGGGACGGGGTGGATTTGAAAGGCGTTAGAGGCCCGGAAGAAAGAAGAAATATAAAATTTTAATTAAAAAAAATTTTTTTCTCTTCCCAGTCTTTCTTTCATTCTTTTGAGTAAGTTTGTTATTTTCAGTACACCAAGGACTTGCCCTCCCATAATTCAATTATTACCTAGTTAGATCACAATAATGAGTTCAGACTGCCACTGGAGTCTGTAGAGGTGATATCCTTTGTATGCCTTTGCCTGACAAATATTTCCAGATTGTTTCCTCCTTTACAGTATTATGATGTGAATTTAGCTGTTGACCAGGAAGATTCAGCATTGTTCTTATTATTTTTCCTATTCATGTTCCTTTCTCTGCAAAACTTAATGCAAGCCCAGACACTGTGGTGTAGACACATGGCCTCTGTATTTACATATGTACATGCATGTATCTATTTATCCAGGCAGCTCGTTAGTATTAGTTGATGTAATTGAATTTTGGAGCCACTCTGTGAAATGACTGCTTACCTGGTTCTCCCAAATATTTATAGATTTGTGACCCTTGATTTTATAAGATAGACCCACAAGTTTAGCCCCGACTGGACTCTTGGTCTTTTATTGAGCCTCTGCTGCATTTCAGGCACTATACAGGGAACTTTATACCCATCCCTTGCACAGTCCCAAGAGGCTTTAAACCAAAGCTTTAAGTTGCTAACCTTTCACTACTGCACTCCCTTTCCTTTGTGCATTGTTTTTGTTTTTTTAACGGAAGTGTAAGTACTTGGATTTTGAGTTTAAATGCCATCTCCACCCCATGCCTCTGTGATAATCTTGACCAGATCTCTCTGTATCTGGCAGCATACCAGGTCCCTAGCACAGTGCTTGGTGCCCTGGATGGCCATCTTGGGTCCTGTCCTACTGAGGTGAGGCTTGATGCCTGTGTCATTGTATCCTGTACACCTGGCAAGTACTCCAGGCTGTCAGTTAGACTATGTACAGCAGTTTACATGTGAATATTGTAAACCTGAGAATTTCACTTTACTGTACAAGCTAACTATTTGAGAAGTGGATATGAAATATCTTAGAATGTATATTTCAAAGTTAGAGCAAAAGACACTGTCAAGCCAAAATTCTCGAGGTCAAAGGATCTCTGAAATGAAAGAGTTTTTTGAGCCATTACAGATTCTAGCCAGAAGAGGACCCACCCTGGGATGAGTTTCCAAAGCTACCAACAGCAAGGCTAGTAGTGGTTAGAGGTGTCTGCTGGACCCGGAAGCCAAGAACATTTTTATAATGAGAATTCAGGGAAGGAAATCATAAATTGTTTGCATTGAGCCTACACTGACTGTAGATAAGAGGGGTGGAGTAATGCAAATTGGGGAACATTTTGGGGTGGGAGGACAGTCCATTAGGAGAGGTACTCATTGCTTCCAGATTGGTTGGGGTTGTAAGCAGGACGTATTGGTGCCTGGTGGTCTGTCTGCCTGGGATTTGAGTCAAGGTTTCGACATACATTCAAGAATGTGGAATAGTTTTTTGTTGGTTTGAATCTCAGTCAGTAACTGATTTACTTCCCTTATCTCTCTTCCCCTCTATCGTCTGGCCCTTTGGCCATCTCAGAATTTTTCTATAATCAACACAGAAATTGGCATACCAGGTGACGCTGTTTTAGACTTCAGGTCAGTAAGAAACACTGGCAAAAAATATTAGCACTTTGAGAACTTGAAACCATTCTTTCCACTTTTATGAGTACATCTTTAAGTTCAACACTGTCTCGTGGGTGATTAGAAAGTGTTTTAGAAGAACTTCTCCTGGGATAAGTATTTGCAGGATTTAGGTGCCTATAATAAAGTCATAAAAATTAACTCTTAAATTAATGGAAATGAGACATTTTAGAAAAAAAAAGTTTTGAACTATTTTTGTTGTATTTTCCTTAAGCTAGAAAAGGTGTTCTTGTAGACTCTGTAATTATTTTAATGAGAGTTGGGTAATAAAAAATGATTGCTAGAATTCTTTTGTTGGAAGAGATACTAAAAATACCTTGAGGCCTTACTGAGTTTGAATTAAAAACCCCAATTGTCTATTTGTTCTTTTCCCAGATCAGGTGTTGGTTAATTTTTGTACAGGGGAAATAACCTAATTTCCTCTGTGTTCGCTGCTTCCTCCCAGCCTCTGTCCTCACATATGCTTTGGAGGTTAAGATTTTGCAGTTTTCTGTGACGTATTTTCTCAGTAGAAGTAATTTTTTTTTTCCTTTTGTGAATGTCTTTAGGAGTTTGCTGATGTGTTTATTACCTTCTCGCACCTCCCTTTCTTGGGGGTCTCGAGTATCTTTCTTGTTAGATCATAAACTTCTAGAAACAGATTGTTTCGGTCATGGTCCTCAGAGCCCTGCAGGTGAGTCCTGCCTCTTCCCTCATTGGTGTTGGTGAGCACCCTTGGGAGCCCTGCCTTTGTGAATGAGTGGGCTGCCCTTCCTCCGCACCCTTCCACTTTAGTTAAGGAATTGTCTGCAGGAGAAGCATTTGTGAGATAGGTCCTACAGTGGCAAGGACTGATAAAGATGTAGAGTGGTCTTTGCTTTTGGCCTCTTGCCAAGCCCAGCGGGACACTGCCAGTGTGAGGGGCTTTCCCTCTGTGCTGGTTTGTTCTAGCTTAGGGCATTTCTGGGTACTGTTTTTTCTGAAGCAGTACAAGTTTTCAGCAGGAAGTCCTTAGCAGCACAGGGATTATTAGTTGATTCCAAAGAGCAGCTTCCAGGGCTTGAAGACAGATGTTTCCTCCTTATTTCTTTCATATCTTAAACCCAGTTCTTTCCTTCCTGGGAAAATTTAGTCTCTCTAAACCTCTTATCTGCTTCCTAATGCCTGTCTCCCATACCTGGCTTTTGCAGTCCACCCCCACCTCCATGTCAGTCCTGCAGAACGACAGCCATTTATTCTGATGAGTGATTCTCAACCAGTCTGTTGGGTCTGGGCAAACGAGGTCTCTATCATGATTTTGATAATGGTCAGGCCTGTGGGGCCTAAGTATTTGGATATGCCCCTAAACTTTTTCATCATGAGAAAATTAAAAGTAAAATTTATAAAAATCTCAAAAGAAGACTACACCTTTAGGGTTGAATTGTTTTCTGCAACTATCTTGTGAACTTCTGAAAATAAAGAGCTTTTTCTTGTATAGTCTAATGCTGAAGTAAAAGAGTATCTTGTCCAATTATGCAGTATTTCTATTTTTCCTTGAAACATTATAACAGGTTATATTTTTTACAATGATTTTTACATACACAGAACATTCACTGTGATTTTGTCCTCTTAGTGGCTACATTTGATTGTCAAGATTAAAATGCATTTTTGAGTGACCCAGTAAAAAATAATGAGAGACCTGGCATGCATGAAGCTGACCCAGTAGTCTGTAATCAGACCTGGGGCAAGGCAGGTCTGGTTTGTTTTTTTTTAAAATTTTCTTTAATTTTTAAATTTGTTTTAATTAGTTGTACATGACAGTAGAATGTACTTTGATACATCATATATAATGAACTGTAATTACTCATTTTTCTGGTCATATAGTTATATATGTACATAGGATAATAATGTCTAATTAATTCTACAATTCTTCCCATCCCATACCCCCTCCCCTCCCTTCATTCACCTCTACCTAACTCTATTCTTCTCTAGACCCCCTGCTTAGCTCACCACCCCCATCCCATTGTGAATTAGCATCTGCATATCAGAGAAAACATTTGGCTTTTGTTTTTTTGGGATTGGCTTATTTTGCTAGCATGATAGTCTCAAAAGCAGTAAGGTTGTAAAGAAGAAACTTTTTGTGCCTGTTTATCATGTCCTATTTTAAACTTTTATTTGATGCTTTACTATTGTCATTCCAGAACAGCTGTCACCTTAAATGATTCATCCCAATGATATCATTTTTATTTGGAGCCAATAGAAACAGGCCATTTCCAGCTCTGTAGCCAAAACAAAGCAGTGGGACTATTTCTGTTTAGAATTTAAGAGTGTTTATGAACTTAGAAATTAAATGTTCATAAAATATTCCTAGAAAATTATAGATCATTTTTAAGACAAGTCTAACCTGCACTTACTGTTATATGTCATAGTATAGCTTCTTTTTTATTTTGGAATGGCAAGTAGGAATTTGTTTTTAGTTTAGATGTATATAAGAAAAGTATAGTATTCCCTGACCCCCTCAGTGTTTTGCATGGTATATTTTAAGTGTGGCTTTTGTAGGTAGCACACACTTGAATCTTATTTTTAATAACCATTATAACATGCTGTGCCTTTTGGTTGGGAGTATTTTGTCCATTAACATTTAATGTAATTATTCATGTGGTTGGCTTAGTTTACCATTTAATTATTTTCTGATTGCCCCCCTCTGTTTTTGTTCCTTTCTTCCTGCCCTGTTTTGGCTTATTATTGTTTTTTATTTCATAATTTCACATACTTTTTCCCCACTATTTTGGCTGTATAGCTTTGTGTTATTATTTTAGTGGTTGTTTAGGAACTATACTATACATCCTTAACTTTTCAAAATCCATATACAGTAAATATTGTACCATTTTATGTAAAATGTAGAAATTGCAGCAACTGATTATGGGTCGATAAACCATTCATTACCCCCCAATCTCAAGAATGTTTTCACATTCTTTCCTTTTTACCTCATAATGTAGGTTATGCCTATTTACTTTGAAAAGGCTTCCTTTGTTCTCTATCTTCTCTTGCTCTGTAAGCTTGGGTAGTTAGGAATGCTTATCAGTGTTGCAACTTTGAGGAGATAACTGTATTGTGTAAATAAGTACTGACATGGGACAAGAACACAGTTAAGCTTTCCAGAGTAAAAATGCAAATAACCATAAAAACTTACTTACCCTGAAGTTTTTCCTCAAGATATGATAGGATGCATGTCTGGAGGAAGGGAAGAACACTGATTTAACAAGGTGATATTTTCCAGGTAGGCAAACATTTCGGAATAAACAGTTTGAGACCATTGTAGATATAAGGATTTCGACAAAATATTTGACCAGCAAGGCCAACATGGCGGCTTGTCTTGGAAAACAAAATTAAAAAATTCCTCCAGGTTTCTCTTTTTCCTTCTCTTCTGTGTCCTACTTGTGGACTACGTAAGCCCTTGATAAAGTTCACTATGAGGTTAGAGTTGTGGGGCACATGGAGATTAGGCATTTTTTAAAAACAATTTTTGGGTTACTTACTGTAGAAACACTTAGTGTTTGGGGCTGATCCAGAGCTAGAAAGGAAAAGAAATAGATGAGATTTATAGCTCTCAAATGTGGGTTAGAATTTTGAGATGGAGCTATTTCAAGAGAGTTGAATTCAGGAGGGGAGTTTCCTTAGTGTGATTTGAAAATGCACCAGGATCAGGATTGAACGAAAGGGAGCGCCATTTTGAAGGCCTTTGAAGAAAAATACTTGAAATATGAAGATAGAGACAAGTTATTGAAGTTCAGGAGTTTTCCTGAGACAGATTTTATTCTGGTCTGTATACTGTGAATCAAGTAAAAGTCCTAAGAATGGGCGAGCATGCTTTGAAGAATGAATTCTCAAATAACTCATCAGGGAAAGGCTGGGGAGGCTGAAGCACAGGGCAGGGCCCGGGGGAGCAGAAGCTTTAGGTAGTGGTGGTAACATTGGGTTTCACAGACGTCTTTTTAGTCTTACACTTTGGGTGAACAAACTTAGAAAGGAAATGGCAGGGTGGGGAGCATGGAGTTTTGGAAAAGAAGCCCTGCCATCGCCCCAGATGACCATGAAAGCAGAAGCGCTGTGATTAACACTCTGAGCAGAAAAAAAAATGGAAGAGGAAGTAGGCACCAGCTGGACAGTGTTGAACGTGCAACCCCACATTCCACCCTGACGGAAAATAACAGATGAGCCCCAAACCTCAGCGATACGTACAGCTGTTTGGAAACTTGCAGTGAACAAACCTGGTGCTGGGGTCCTTGACGCTCCAGGAACAGCCGGGTGGCTGCTCTCGAAGTGAAGGGAGAACTGTGTGTAAATGTTGGGCCGACCCTGTTGTTTTTGGAGCTCAACTAGGGGACAGAAGAAGCTGGTAAAACCATGTTCTTGATGTGGTGGGTCAGAAACCATGCTCACCCGCTGACGTTATCGTCATTGTATTATAATTAACCGTTCATTTCTGTGTGTGGTAAATAACAATGCTGACATGGTCACAAAATAATGAGAAGCACATGGGTCACAACTGGTTTTAACTAAAACTTCTCTAAAGATTTATTTAGGTTCCTTAATTATAGAGAGGTTTGGAGGACTGGCATGTGGTTTCAGTTTACAGTTATAAATGTTGGCCTTGGGGATGGGTACGTGCTAATGTTGCCAGAAAGGAAGAGGAACGGGCTTGCGTTCTCTTCAGGGTCCTCCACTTGGTCTTTTAAAAAAAAGACCTGTGTTTGTAGGCAGTAGGTGTGATGACGTTTATACCGTACTTGAGATGGGTATGTCAGCAGTACAAACAAACTTTTTCAGTGCTGAAATACTCATTGGTAAAGTGTCATGTCAGTTCAGTCATTGACTGTCTAGAGCCTTGAACAATTAAATACCTCTTTTAGCCTGTGTCTTATGTTAAGATTATACTCTCCATCAGAGGAATCAGGCCCTGTCTTTAGGGACAGGGATACATGGATAGAGTTCACCATCTGTATCCATGGATTCAGCCAACCTTAAGGGTCAAAAATATTAGGGAAGAAAATTGCATCTGTATTGAATATGTAGAGACTTTCTTGCCATTGTTCCCTAAACAATGTAGTATAACAACTGTTAGCATCTAGCATTTATATTGTTAGGTATTACAAGTCATCTAGAGATGATTTAAACTATGGAGTAGGATAAGCTTAGGTTATATGCAAATACTACATCATTTTACATAAAGGACTTGAACATTTTCAGATTTTGTTATCCAGGGCGAGTGAGGAGAACGAGGCGGGGAAGGTTCTGGAACTAGTTCCCATGGATGACTGCTTCTTTTGGAACAAACAAAATATAAGCTAGTTCAGCTTATATTTACTTTGTAGTAAATCTAAGGAGGGTCGTTTTGTGATCTCCTCTTTGTGCACGCACGTGTGTGTTTTATGTGGTTATTCAGGTTTTAAATCATTTTCCATTACTTTGGATCTAGTAATGATGGATAAAGGTAAATTGTAGTCCTAGGAGGGCTCTAATTCAAAGGCCTGAATTAAACAATCCATGATGAATTCAGTAAATATGTATGATTGGAAAACTTCACTTGTGTTTGCCAAAGTGTGCTTTCCTGCATTGCTTGCCAAAGATGATAATGGAAGTGGCATTCTGAACTATTGTTTGGAAGTTGGAGGAGTGGGAGGGGAAGAAGGGTAGTAAGAGATGTAAGCACAGCTTTCCTTGCCTTCATGAAGGCCATAGAAGAAATGAATCTTCAGTGTTTACAGTTCTTAATGGAGCTTGCTCCAGTGTTCACTTTGCCCCTGCTTAGAGAAAATCCACTCATACGTTCATTTGTATCTTGGTATTGATTACGATTTAGGCTGATAGTGCTATGAATGGCACAAAGGTTAATTGATAGAAAGTCCCTGATCCACTAGAAGCTTCTCTTTATGGTAGGGGATAGAAGGATGGTTCCATAAACTAATTATGATACAAGAAGATGCTCTGACTTTCATTCTACACTTAATACTCTCAAAGCACCTTCATACACTTCTGTTTGTTCTGCTAAAGTGGTTGATGTGTTAAGAAACAAGTTCAGCCAGGGTGAATGTTTTGCTTGAGGTCACATAGGTGGGGGAGGTACAGATCTGCGGCCTAGGAGTCACATCTACATTGTTTTCTGCCTCCATTTTCTGCCTTTCCCTACCCACCCGCCTTATGCAGTGATTCACAAAGGGGGATGCTTGCTTTTACCCTGGTAATCAAGAATGCTAGAGAAGACTGAGACCACTGAGCTGCCTTGGATCTCAAGAAGGGCTTTGTTTTATAGAGAATGATTTAGAGGGCTTTGAGGGACAAAAGGAGATCAGGGGTACACTGTTCAAATGAGCAAGCAAGAGTAACCCATTGCTTGAAAAGACTCTTGCCATTATACTCTTGATGTCTTCCTTTCCTCTTATTCATACATTCATTAAAAAATGTGTTTAGATTCTACTTATTTCATGCAAGGCCATAGACTTGTTGATGTGAAGGTTACCAAACAAGGCGGAGGGTGACTCTTCTTTAGGATCTTACTGAAGTCCAGCTGGACGATAAGATATGCTAACAAATCATTGTAAGAGGCGGAAGAATGTGGTTCCCAGTATTTCTGGGTTCAAGTTAGCAGGCCACCCTCCTGAGAAAGGGATCATGGGCTTCTCCTGTCATCTCTTAGGATGATTTTTCCTTAAGATGCCTCGCATTTACTTTGAAGAGCTTTGTTGAATATTAAATTCAATTATGAATATAAGGATACCTCCCTCATCTTCTGGCTCATTGGAGATACTACTAGATATAATGCCTCCACAAACCTTCAGAAGAAAAGTGGTAGGGAAAGCCGTCTGTGGTCTAGTTGGCCAAATATGACCTCTCCTGCATCTCGGTTCTTCGCCAGTCTCCTTCCCTCTCATGCTCCCCTGTCTCCCTATGATCCAGCCCAAATGCAGAGATGCCGAATGCCAGTGATAAAGAGCAAGGGTCGGTTCTGGCTCCTTTGTGCTGGTTTTGTTTTGTGGGATTTAAAATGATGAAGCACAGAGGGCTTGGGGCCAGTTAGTAATGGTAAATGTTGCTCTTGTTAGTTCTAATGACTGGCTAACCTAGCCATTCTCCTGTTGACAGTCCTGCAGTGTGGCTCCCGTCATCTCTATTGTTCTTAATTTGAAATCTGCCTATCTCACCAGCTCATCTCTCATCCCTCTACCTTATGCTCTGCCTTCCAGCAACATGGAACTGCTCATAAGCCCTCTCCCCCGCCTGTCTCCATCATATCATCATATTTGAGCCTTTGTTTATGCCTGCCTAATTTTTTTTCTTTTTTTCTTTTGCTACTGGGAATTGAACCCAGAGGAGCTTTTCCACTGAGCTACATCCTCAGTCCTTTTTTATTTTGAGGCAGGGTATTGGTAAGTTTTTGAGGGTCTCTCTAAATTGCTGAGGCTGATCTCAAGCTTGCAATCCTCCTGCCTCAGCCTCTGGAGGTTCTAATATCACAGGAGTGCACCACCATGCTGGGCACTGCTGATTAATTCTTTAGGACCACTTTTTTCCACCTCTTGAAGGTTCTCTTTTCTCCAGCTTCTATACCCTTGAGGTCCTTGTCTCATTTTACAGTTCTTTGCATGTCTTTATCTTTGGGCTCAATGTATTGACTAGATACTTCCTCTTTATTACTTCTGTGCTTTTGACTGAGAACTCATAAAAGAGGCTGAATGTTGCTTAATCTCCACATTTCCAGCTTGTCCTTGATGCAGAGTGGACTCTCAGTAAGTGCTTGTTAACAGATGAATTAAAGGAAGAACTTTATCTATTTTAAATATATAATCATATTGCCAGAAGTATTTTTCAATTAGCTAGGGGGATCAAAATTTATCTTATTAAAATTTATCTTATTTTGAGGAGGAGGAGGTCAGCAGGACTGGCCTGCTTCCTTGGTGAGGCAGGTGAGGGACAGGGGAGCCTGGGACTGGACAAGAACCATGGCTAATCCAATAGTGCCTGGTGGGTCTTAAGAAATTCCGTTTATTGTAAATATAGTAGTTTCATGATGGTCATGAGACCAAAGATGATACTGGTGTTCTGAGGTCCTCACCCCTCCTGTGTTGAAAATTGAACACCTGAGAAACTCGGAGACAAGTGCAAAAAGTTTTATTTAAAGGATAGAACAGAGAGGGGGAGGAGGGGGAAGGGGAGGGGGATGGGGAGGGAGGGAGGGGGAGAGAGAGAGAGAGAGGGAGGGAGGGGGGAGAGGGAGGGAGGGATGAGGGGGAGGGGGGAGAGGAGGGGCGAGAGGAGAGGGAGAGAGAGAGAGGGAAGGAGAGAGAGAGAGAGAGAGAGAGAACACTCCTTCTTTGAGGAGGGAGCCCAAGGCTGGTGCCTGAGGGAGTGGGGGTATCCTGCCCCTTTTATAGGTTTTAGATTTCCTTTGATCTCATGCCCCTTCCCCCCATCTTGCCTACATGACCAACTAGGGGGAGTGATCCAGGGGTGGAATGAAGCTGCCCAGGGGTATAGGCAGGAAGGGAGCCACCCAAGGGCTATTCATTAACAACTCCTTGCAGGGAGGAATAATTCCCTGGAGGCAGGTAACCTTGGCAACAGGTTGGAGGAAGGGGAGGTGCTCTGGAGGTATTAGCATTTTATTTCCTTTTGAATCAACCCCATCTTCCTGACCCAATCATTCATTACCTCTACTGACTGTCCTTTTGCCTCCTCCCCTGCACTATGTTTCAAGTCCCATGTATTGATCGTCGTTTCCTCACTCTATTGAAACTCTAGTGTGTTGCCCAGAAGGTTCTCAACAGAATCCAGTTGTAGACATGGGACTAAATGTTTTCTCCTTGGTTCTCTGAATCACCTAGATTTTAATAAAAAGAGTCATCAGTATAGCATGGCAGGGGGCAGACAAAGCCTATTCATAGGGTCCAATAAATCATTGTCATTTTGGTTAACAGAAAATGCTTGGGAAAGTGTAACAGGGTCCACAAAGGATGAATTTCTTAATTTATTTCAAGAATTTGGAGGAAATAAAATGTGATGTCTTGGCTTACTCTATAGCATATCAGAGTGGCCCTTTAAAGAATCTGGAGTTACATCTGATAAAGCGTTCTAATGAGCTGAATTCTAAGGACTTCTTTTCCATTCTCCCCTGCAGCTTCGCCCTGTCAGATGAAGCATACAGATCCCTCCGAGATCAAGATAAAGATCAATGTATTCTCATTACAGGGGAAAGTGGAGCCGGAAAAACAGGTGAGGCCACCACCAAACAAGCCGACCTTCTTCTTGGTGGAAGGTCAGTGCTATGCTGAATGACGTCAGCAGAGAAGGCAGGTGGGGTCACCTCAGCCAGACTGTCCCCAGCTGCTGGGAGCCTGGCTTTGCAAGAGGCTGCTGGTGACAGTAGCCTGGGGAAGACTCGCTGCAGCTTTCATCTATAGAAGCCAAATAATAGTTGGGGTTCCAACCCACCTGGGGGTCTGATGCTGGATTCTGATCCTTCTAACACAGTCTCTGGATGTGTCAAGACCTCACCTTTTCTCCAAGACCCCATAGCCTGTGTGATCTTACAGAGTTGATCTACTTGCCCAAGGAATGCCAAATTATTCTGGTTTGAAAGGCCACAACCACATCTTATCTTGGTTAATAAGTAAGGGAAGGCACCAGGAAAAGGCTGAATTTCACTTAAGTCTCCTGCTGAGCCCTGGAGACTGGAGATACAAACACACACACACACACACACACACACATTTATAGTTCAGATATCTGGTAACCTCTTCATAAAACAAACCCCCAAAGACGGAGGGACTGTGCTTCTTTTCATCTGATTGTGGCCTTGTGTGTGAAGGTGACTTTACCTAGGGTCTTCAGCTACCTGGAAGGCTTCATAAAGAGCTACCCTCTCTGACTCCAAACTTGGAAAGGTTAAAATTACTATTGGTGGAGGTGAGGCAGTGGAGGAGGGGGCTGAGGAAGCAGGTATTTTCATAATGTTTATCTGAAAAAATTTTTTCATTGTATAGATCAGAATTTCCTAATTGATCATTTCGTTTAGTATGCAAAAGTTGGGATTTTAAATGTTTGTGCTTTGCATGTCAATTTAGTTATCAGACTTAAATATTGATCATTGATCAAGGGAAGAGAATCTGCTATAGCTGGTCAGTTACCTGACTACATCTGTTCATAAGCTCATAGATTTGTGCCTTGAAAGCCCCACTGTCTGCTTTGACATGGCTTTTCCTTCTACATGGACTCCCGCCCATTTCCTGTAGGAGTACCTCCTTCCTGTCTGCTGTATACCTGAAAAAGAGTGGTTAGGCCGGTGTCCACCTCTCTTTCTTGAGTGCTTGCAGATACAGTGCACTGTTACTCAGCAGGGTTGTACATATTGTAGGCTTTGCATGGACAGAATGGAGGGAAAGGGACTGGCATGTAAAATTCTTAAGTAACAGAAAGCATGACATCCTGCAGTTGGAATAGATCCCGCGTAAGACCCTCCACATGGGACAGCCAGAGTCTTCCTTTTGCAGTGATGGAGAGCTCACCACTTTGTAAGATGGCTCACTGAATTTGTCAGGTTCATCTAAAAGTTCTTCCTTTCCTAGAGCTGAATCGAATTCTGCCTCTATCCATTGGTCTTAACTCTGCCTTCTGGAACCATCCCAAGTTATTCTGCCTTTTTTTTTTCTTTTTAGACACTCAGTTATTTTAAGTCAACCATTATAATGTCCTTGGGATAAGTGTTCCATTTCTTCAAAAATTTCTCATGTGATATACATTAATTTATTCATTCATTGAGAAAAAAAAATTACTGAGTACTTAATTGTTGAAAGGTGCTCTGCTAGGTACTAGTCATACATCATTGAGGGGACACCATCCTGACCCTTATCAAGTTTACAGTCTAGTAACAGAGAAACAAGAGCTCTGTACTGTACATGCGCGTATGTATGTATGCACATATATGTACAAATTGCATACAAATCATAAGGGTCGTGAAGGAAAAGTGCAGTGTGTTTATGAGAGCTAATGTTAAAGGAGAATTGGATCTTACTCTCAAATCCCGTATTGTCATGGCCATTTTGTTCTGGAAACCTCTAAATCTGTCAGTGTGCTTGTTAAAATGGCATACCAGGAAGTAAACAACAGCTTAGGTTTGGTCTCAGTCATGGTGTGCTGTCATCTGTCATTCTGTGAACCCTGGGCTTTTATTGATATAACACAGCTTATATTTTCATCGGGCAAGCTCTTGTAGGGTTTTTGCATGTAATATCTGTTAGGTCAAATCTTTTCAGGATAGTATGGATTGACAAAATTATTTTAAGCCTATGTGTAGAATCTTACACTTATTTTTACTAGTTTTGGTCAATTGTTAGAATCTCTTGAGAAACTGACAGATTCTGATTCTGCCCCCTCCCTTAAGACCACTGTCATCTACTAGGTAATAAGAGTAGCTGTCCTGCCTGGAGCACTTCCCATGCACTGTGCATTGTGCTTTTTTAGTCTCATACATGTATGAGGTAAATATTTTGTTATCCTCATTTTATAATGGGTAAATTGAGACATGGAAAGGTTAAGTGTTTTTCCTAAACTTCAACAGTAAGTGACTGGGATGGGTTTTGAGTGGGGGTTCTAGAGTCCCTGCTTTTATCCACTTTATTTTTCTCTTTTTCTTTTTAAACTTTTATTAGTGCATTATAGTTGTGTGTAATAGCTGTGTTCATTTTGACATAATCATACATGCACGGAACTTAATTTACTCCATTTCAGTCCCTGATGTCCCCTCTTTCCATTCTCTCCTTCCTCCCCCTGTTCTTCTTCCTCTACTCTACTGGTCTGTCTTCTACATGTTTGTTTGTTTTTAATTGGTGTTTTATAGATCTACATGGAGTTTACTGCAGTATATTTATATACATGCACATAGCATGGTTTTGTCAAATTCATCCCACATTTCCTCTGCTTTCTTGTCTTTCCTCCCTTCCTTTCAGTCTAAGCTACATCTCTGTGCCTTGAACCTGTTCTTTTTGAGGTCCTTACTACCATTTCCTGTGTTGGTAAGTCTCCTTCCACTGACCACCAGTGTCTTTTAAGGAAGAGATTTTGTTTTGTTTCTCTCTATAAAAATATAAATGACTGAGTGAATATCACCCCCAATCCAAGGAGCCATCCTTATGTCTATATTTAAGTAACTAGAAAAAAAAAAAATTGTGAACAGGACCAGGCCAAAGAATGATCCTACATATTGTCCAGTCTCATTTAAAATACAGGTATTTTCTTAAAACAGTTAATTGATTTTTTGCTTAGTTCTGGGTATCTTTCTTTCTCTTTCTGTTGTGTCTCCCTAGGTAGTCTCAATTATTCCCTGATAATGTTCATGTTTTCTTCATTTATGTTTCCAGCCAGTGCTTCTTATCAGATCTCCCAACTGATATATCCAGTGCCTTCCTGACATCTCTACTTGAGCTTCTCAGATATTTCTCAAGCTGAGCAAATTACAAAATGGAACTCTTGATTTCGGTCTTTACCCTCCTGCAACTAAACTTTGTGATTTCAATCAATGTGACCACCATTCAACCTAATTATCAAACTAGAAATGTAATTCATCTCAATTTCTTCCTTTCCTGCATTTTACACATCAAATCCACTTTCCAGTCCTGTCAGTTCTACATCTAAGCTATATCTCTTGCCAGACCATTTCTCCTATTCTTCGTGTCCTCATGGAGACTTGTCCAAGCCACCTGCCATTAACCCTCTGGAGAGCCATTGACAGCTGTATGTAATGGTTGTCTGTCTTTCCGCTCCTGTCTGCCCTCAGTCCCTTTTTACAGACACCAGTCTTTGGCTGTCCAGATCTCTTTTGTATTCATAGGAACTTTAACAGGACACAGGCATCTTGCGAGAGTCCTTTTACTCCTTCCTTTTCCCTGACCAGTTCCTTCCTGTGAAACAAATTTAATTCTTATAAGCAACAGAACTGCGTGTTTGTCTCCAGGTTGACCGAGGGAAATGGTGGCAGACCACACAAAACTATTTAAAGCTTGAATGTGTTTATGTTTTATTTTCTTGCTTATTATGAAAATAAGATCTCCTCAGGTCTTTAAGAATTGTTTAATTGGGCTGGGGTTGTAGCTCAGGGCCTAGCATGTGTGAGGCACTGTGTTTGATCCTCAGGACCACATAAAAACAAATAAACAAAAGAAAGGTATTGTGTCCATCTACAACTAAAAATATAAAAAATTTAAAAAAATTAATAAATCTCACAGACAGATTAAAAAAAAAAAAGAATTGTTTAATGGGGCTGGGTGTGGTGGCACATGCTTTTAATCCCAGCAACTTGGGAGGCTGAGGCAGGAGGAAGGAGGATCACAAGTTCAAGACCAGTGTCAGCAATTGAGTGAAGCCCTAAACAACTTAGCAAGACCCTGTCTCACGTAAAAATAAACAGGACTGAGGATGTGGCTCAATGATCAAGTACCACCTGGGTTCAACCCTCAGTACCAAAAAAAAAAAGTTCAATTGGTAATACCTAGCTATAATATTGAAAATTAAAAGAAAATGGAGTAAAGAAAAGTAAGGTAAAATTCTGCCCCTTATCCAAAAGCATCTGTCATGGTGCTGTAACCACACACCCTCCCTCATCCTGTTGACTGTATCTGCAAACCCACTTGTTCCCTTCTCATAGCGTCTTTTTTATTCTGGAAGAAGAGATGGAAGTATTCCTAAGCCTCTTAAATTCTTTAGTTCTTTAACTCAGTCTTCTTCATGACTAATTATATATATACATATGCATATATATACATAATATATATGTATTTTTTTAGACCATTCTGATGATATCAATTTGTTCCTAGGTAAGTCATTAGAAGTGGGTTGAGGTCACTGGTTTGATTGGTGCTGGCCAGTTCTTCATGTCCTCTGGAGCATATGTTCCAAGAAGGCAGCACATCCACTAATTAGCCCTGTCAGGGTATGACGTCCTCCTTCTTCAGAGTTAACTATACCACTTACTTCTAGAGCCAGAATCCATTTCCTGGTGGGCTCATGTATCTTTCTTATTAAAAAACTGAATGGAGGTGGCTGGTGCTGTTTCAGAGGGTTGGTGGTCATGCTGTCTGATAGGGGAAAAAAAAACCTCAAAAAGCCAAATACCTCATTTTTCTGGTAGAACTCAGTGTCATGGAATTTGTCATCTTTTTTGTGTAGGTTTCTCTTTTATTATTTTTCTGCTCAATAACTTGTCCTGTTGTTTCTGTGCTCTGATCACCCCTTGGAATCCTTTCCCCCAGCAGCTCCCCTTTGCCCTCTAGCATAAGCTGGAGAGTGCTTCCAGGGCTGTTGTTCCATGTGCAGCACAAGAGATAGGTACTGCTCCAGACAGGAGCAGGAGGGCCCCGCAGACCCCCAGAGCAGGGCCACACCCTCATCTGTTGCTGGCCAGTGCTAGCAAAATGAAATAACAAGAACAGGTAGAATATATAAGCACTAATATTTTACTTCAGTTTAAGCAGACAAAACAAACTGTCAAATTGCTATAGCAATTTTTAAAAGCCTGCTATGATGTGTAGATTAGTAACAGTCCATAGATTGGCCATCTCTGAGCAGTGCTGGCCCTTGGACCATACCTTAAGTAACATTGCCTAGAGTCACTGGAAGCATTTGTCTTAGGTTTGAGCTGTTGTGCTTCCTGGATCTCATGATGAGCTCTACTCTTGGATGCTTCAACTGTCCATTATCACTAAATCTAATGCTGTGAGCGATGCTGCTCCTGAGAGCTGCTGCTTTTATGAACCCACCCAGTTACACTCTGGTGACTGCTAATCCAGGAGCTTTTCTTTCTACTTAACAGACCTCAGCAGCATGTACTAACACTCAGTCTCCAAAGAGATACCCAGGGTTTGCTGACTTCTTTTCCTACTTTCTTTTCAAAACCAGTGGTAGAAAATTGCTTCAAATTTGACTATGATTTTAAATTTTAGTCACTGGGCTTTAAAGTTGAGTAAAGGGTTTGTGTGTTATCAAAAGTCTCTGCTTCATGAAGCTTACTTGCAGGAAAATGAAATGATGGATGGAAACATACAGATTGCATGGAAGAGGAGGAATTTGGAGAGGGGGTTTCAGGTCAGGGCTAAGGAAAGAGGGAAACTAGAGCATTTTTGAAATGTCACATCACCTTATTATCAGTTGACAGTTTAGTTTTGAGAATGTGTAGTTGTTAAAGTTTTGTGTTAATAAATGAAACTCAAAGAAAAGATATTTACCAAGGGCCTGGAATGTGCTATGTACTTTACGTACAGCATCTCTTTTCATTTAGAATCTGCATTAACAGTTTATATAGAATCACCATGTAGTATCAGAGGGCTTATTTTATAAGAAGTAATTAATTTAAGTAGGTCACCCCCACCCCTGGCAGATGGTGATGTTATTGGTCTTAAACATTAGAGACATTCTTAAGCTGCAGGGTTATATAACATGGGCACTTAGGGAGAGGCGTGAACTCTTTTGAGTCCTTTGGGGTGCTATTTAATTCATCACTGCTGTGCTAAATAAAAAATTCATCATGCCTCATAAAAGTGCCCAAGTATTTCTAGGCACTGAGCTCAAAATTCACTACTGTGAATACAGATAATTTGTGGAGAGCCATTCAGGCATTGGTGGGGGCAGGGAGGTAGAGCAGGAGGGAACCATCAGAGCTACATTCTTCCAAGGACATCAGAATAAATCTTGGTGCCTGAGAAGATGATCCTGAAAGAAGAAAACATTATAATTTATTTGGTTTCTAACTTTACAGTTACATCAGTTTCTAGGAACTCATCAGCCGTCTGCTAGAAGAGTTATGCAGCCTGCGTTGCTCATTAAGACCTTTGGTTCTAAACCCCAGATGACCCAGTCCATCTTTATGCCCATGCAAATTCTGCATTAGTGGCAGATATTGCTGACCTGCTGTAGCTTCAACATCCCTGGGCATCCCATGCCACTGACTCTGTCCACCTTAAAGCAGAGTGACTAATCCAACTGAAGGCTAAGTGGACTGAGCTATTGTTTTGTGTGTTCCCCTCTTGATCCATGTTTTATAAGAATTTATCACAGGTTTTGTGGCCCTCTTTCAGAAGTGGGTGCCATATGTTTTTATTTCAATGAAAATGTCACTAGCCAGGACTCCTGTTGTAGGGAAGGCTGCATTTCTTACTGCATGACCCATGATTTTTGATCTCTGTTTGGAACAGTTTATGGCTGCTTGTCTGATGAATTTGGATATGGAGCAGCTGGGTTATGTTGTAGCCCTGTGGACTCAAGACTGCTAAAAAGGGTGTTCTGCTAAGTGGCAGAGAGATTGCTTCGCTATACACACAAACATGTCCTGTGGGTTTAGGCAGCCTTACTCTTTAGGTCTCTGAATCACTGGATTTATGTAAGCTCAGTCCCTGAAAAAACTTGGGTGTCTTAACCAAGGTGATAGAAAGGTAGAGAAGTAGATAAATATATCTATCTGTGTATGTGTATATAAATGTGTGGCTCTTTCTGTAAGCTGTATGACATGTATAACATGATCTGTGTGAACTGCATGTGACATACATGACATTGCATTTATCTATGAATACATCCATAGATACCTATAACTCCTGAATAAATTTATTAGAAGCCCTGTTTAAAAAAAAAAAGCACTCAAGACTTGCTTATTTATACTTATTACCACTCCCATACCTACAATGATTGAGTCCATGTGGAGTCTGCTTAATTAACATGCAGAGGTTTTAATGTCTTGGGAGTGAGATTCCCAGGCTTTTATCCACATGATTGCAGATGTCTTTCTTTGAAATGTTTTCCTTTCTTAGGTAGTACCTACTGCTGTTTCTCAATGCTGTCTTTTTTTAAAAGAATTATAAATTTGTATAATTGTGATTTTGATACTTACATAATAACATAATATTTATCATTTAAAACACAATGCAAAGAGCTAAAGAAAATAGACAAGTTATTCTTACTCTTACAGAATTCCCAGAATTATAAACTGTCATCTGCAAATAACCCCTTTCCATTTTTTGGTCAAAATTAATTCTGATCTTGATATTCTGATCCAGAAGTATTTTGTTACAGGTCATTTGTCTGTTAGTACTGATTATCTGTTAAATTCTAAGTGTTCTACCATTTTCTGGTGAAGAGATTTTGACCTAATACTTCACATTTTGTGTGTTCAACTACTAACAAATTTGAACATTCAGGTGACATTCAAACATGTTTGTGCACATACATGTGCATATGTAAAGTATCTATCAGAGAAAACCATGAACCAGGAATTGATTCTACGCAATGTTGTTAAATTTTGCCAATTTTAAATGTCAGTAGTGGTCAACACAATTCAAAAACTGGTCTTGGAAATATTGAGTATAATATTTAATTCTTGATTCTCTTCAGAGATATATTTTTCATTTATAGAAGTTATTACATGAAAGTTTGTATAAACATACAAATATTTGAATACAGATTCAAATTTATTTGGACTTTAGCACTGAAGAGCTAAAAAGAAATGAAATGGTAAGCTTCATGAGAACAACCATTTTTTTCCTGTTCCCAGCATGGTGAAATGTTGTAGAAACAGTCCATTCAAGTGTGTTGGACCTTGTAGTTAGCTTATTCTTACTTATTTTTCTAAAGTAGTGACTATCTCATAAACTGCTTGACTTAAAGATCAAGTATTATGTTAGGAAAAAATTATTAGAGTTGTCTCTTCTTTAAGTTGTCTCTTCTTGCAGATTCCTTTGGGGGAAAAAATTACTCTTATTCCAGACCTCCAAAAATTATTAAGACAAGCCTAGTAGTACAATTCCTGTAGATTGTTAGGAATCTGAACTTAGAAACTTATCAACTCAGATACATGCTATTAAAACATGAGTCATTGAACTGTGCCCCTGAATTATATTTAAAAATATTCAAATTGCTTAAATAGAATTAATAAAAGTGACTTCTAATTTTAATTTAAATTAGTAGTTATTATTACCTTATAAATAGTTTTAACAGTGGGGGGATATAAACCCAATCCCAATTCATCCAAGAGGTCTTCTCCCAGTACCATTTCAAACAGATTTGACCCTTAGAGAACTTGATCCCTATTTGTTCAGGTCATTACAAGGTCTCTGAGAAGCCAAATTAATTTTAGCAATCACCAAAATGTTCTTATTCTTGCTAGCCCCCACAACTTCTCATAGGCAGTTTTTCCTTCAGTCTATCCTGGATCAGAACAGGATTTCCAGAGAACTCAGTGTGGTCATGAATATGAAGTTTGTCTGTAGAAAGGTCCATAGTTACCAGAATAAACAAATAGCCTGGCCTGAACTGATTATGTGCCATGTTAATTTACCTAAGAGAAAACCTACTTTATTTAACCTGTGTGTGTGTATGTGTTTGCACACAGTGTTTGCCACTGTTTATTTTGCCTATACATGTTTTCTAGTCTTCTGGTTTTATAGTGAATATAAGTACAGGCCAGAAATTTATGTCAAGAAAGAATATCCATAGTTTCTGTCAGAGTGTGGGTAGGGCAGTGGAGCACAGAATGAAAAAGCAAGCCTGGAGGTGAATTGGAAACCAGACCATGAAGTTGGAGTGCACGTGTGATTTCTAGAAAGGAGTTCAGAGCTCTGGACCAATAGCACAGAATGTCAGGAACTTGCTGGGCCTGCAGCTTCACCTCAACTGGAAAGACAGCAGGCCTAGCTAGAAGGTATCCTGATGTGACCCGAAGTAGAGTTGGACCTTGCACGGATGGATGGAAGAAATGGGCACCAAGGACTTGAGTGCAGTGTAATAGAACATAGATTGTAAGTGAGGCCAGGTCAGCCTGAACTGAGCAACAGGACTGGGTACACTCAGTTTACAGCTTTTACAAAGTAAAACCCCAAGAACAATGGAAGCTGGAGGTCAGGTCAACAATGCAGGATGTGTTATGTAGACAGTGCCCTGTGAAGTAAAGGCAGTGCAGAGAGAAGAGGCTGCAGGGAGACCGCAGCAGTCGACTGTCACAGACCACCTTGGAATATGTTTGGACCCATTTTCATTATCCTGAAAGTAAATTGGAGATAACCTGCAGTCATTGAAGAAGGACCCAACCTCCGACCATACTTCTTAGAGCTCCATGAGTGTTTATTCCCCTTTGCCATACTTGCTACAGCTCCAAAAATTGTCTTCTTAGGACTTGAGAGCTCATTCTTGGTGCATGGGTTCTTGATACTGCGTGTATCTTGTTGATCTTTTAGGTTACTTAAAGGCCCTGGAGCATATGTTGAGCAATGCACCCAAAGTGGCATTCCACTTGTTCATTTACTATTCCTCAGTGATGAGAGAGAGAGGGAGCTGGAATCCGCATGCAGGCCTCCCCCGAAGAGGCAGCAGTGTTGAGATTGCCTTTAGACCCCAAGGCAGAGGCACTCACTCACACCTCAAGACCTCATGCCCACGCACAGTAACACTAGAACAAAGACTTGAACAGAACAAGATCGGGGGAGATTCGTTTCCTTACCTTGACTGTCCAGACCAGGGTGTGTGTTTTATTCTGCCAACATTTAATAGTTGAACCTTTCCCAGGTGATGATCATGGACAGGCAGAACTGGACAGCTCGGCAGGAGACAAATTCCATGGAAAATAACTGATGGAAAGGAAGCATTCTAGATCCCTATCAGAGTTCCTCCACGCACATGCACATAGGAAAGGCTCCTGGAAGCCTGTTGATAAGGATGTTTTGTTTTGCTGCACCTCACTGTGGCCTCAAATTCATTTGACTTTGGTCTTCGTTATCTTTCTTTTTTTTTTTTTGGTACTGGAGATTGAACCCAGGGGCACTCCACCACTGAGCCACATCCCCAGCCCTATTTTGTATTTTATTAGAGACAGGGTCTCACTGAGTTGCTTAGGGCCTCGCTAAGTTGCTGAGGCTGACTTTGAACTCGTGATCCTCCTGTCTCAGCCTCCCAAGTGCTGGGATTATAGATGTGCGCCACCACGCCCGGCATGGTCTTCATTATCTTTGAATACCCACTAACCTTCCTTGGAATTCAGTGTTAAAAGGCTTAGATTCTAGGAGGCAGATTCTGGGAGAGGACAGAGGGCTAGAACCATCAAAAAGCTTTGTCCGCCTTACCAGTTTGAGCTAAGAATTTTTTATCTGCCCCATGTGACCTTCTGCTTTTACCAGTTTACCTTTCAGGGATACTGCTAAAGCCTATGAAAATGACCATGTCCTTGAAAGATCGAGCAAGTCCCCATGTTAACTGCTTAGTTTTTTAATTGAATTGAAGAATAATTTGTTGGTTTTCATTGTAAACAAACCAGTTTGATTTTGGAAATATTTTGAGGAAGATCAATTCTTTTAAAGTCTAAAAATACATTTGGTAAAGATGGTCAGGTTACTAAGTTATTTTTGGCTTGAGTCATCTGTAAAAAATATAATAATTGTGTGTCCCTGATTGCTTTAAGAATATAATTCTCCTGAGATTTTGTTGGCCATGGTACCAAGCGATCTTTCGAATTGCTGAGCAGTAACCTTCAAGTATCAAGTTCTATTATATCTGAATCAATGGCATGTCATTGAATAGAAAGCAACATTGAAAAAGCTTTCCAAAGCATTATTTAATCCCAGGAATAAAGCATTTGAAAATACCATTAGTGAGTCTTCTCCCTCAAATTTCATGGCCCCAAAGAAGTTCTAAGGTTTCTGCTTATAATTAATATGGCTTGTTGCTTGTTTTCATCCACAGAGGCCAGCAAGCTTGTCATGTCCTATGTGGCAGCTGTTTGTGGAAAAGGAGCAGAAGTTAATCAAGTCAAAGAGCAACTTTTACAGTCCAACCCGGTCCTGGAAGGTAGGATTTTCTGTGTGCATTTAAGTTCGTGTGACTTGAAAATAGATTAACCCGGTCCTGGAAGGTAGGATTTTCTGTGTGCATTTAAGTTCGTGTGACTTGAAAATAGATTCAGCTTGAGGGCACTTCAGGTATCTGGCATGCTGGGAGGTGCTCTGGGAGGGAAAAGGAGGAAAGATATTCAGGCCAAAACTTGTTGAGCAAGTAAGCATCCCAGGAACACTTGGCTCTAAGAGCTTGAAGGAGGGAACAGTCAACTTGTGGAAAAGGAAAACTCCTGCTTGTAATCCCTTTTCCCCTTTCGATTTTTATTTGAATGACTTAAATTTTGCTTTAAAATAATCAACTGATATTTGCAGTTGATGGTGTAACACAGTTTTATCATTCAAGAGAACACCCAGGCCTGGTTATTTCTGTTGTCAAGGAAACATGAGCTCTACCAAAGAAACACTTAAGGACCAGTTTTTCAGGGCCATAAAAAGCCTATACCTGACTGTAGAGCTCACAGATTTTAGGGTTGGCTCCCTGTATTAGCTCAGGCTGCCATAACACAGTACCATAGACTGGATGGTTTAAACGACAGAAATTTATTTTCTCACATTTTTGGAGGCTGGAAATGCAAGAACAAGGGGCTGGGAAGATTGGTTTCATCTGGAGGTGACCTCTTTCGGCTTTTAAGGGCTGCCACATTGCTGTATGCACATGTGATCTTTTCCTCGTGTACATTGGGGGAGAGAGCAAGAGTGAGCTCTGTGGTATCTCTTTTTTCCCCCTAGTTTTTTTTATATTGGTGCGTTATGGTTGCACATAATGGGAAGATTTGTTGTTCCATGTTGGCACATGCACACAATATAACAATAGGTATCTCTTTTTTATAAAGGGCACTGATCCATCATGAGAGTCCTATTCCCATGACCTCATTAAACTGTACTCCCCAATATCAGTCACATTGAGGGCTAGCACTTCAACATAAGATTTTGGATGTTGGGGACACAAACATTTAATCTATAAGATACCATCAGAAAATGAAGCCAGGGATAAGTTCCATTAATTCCAGAAAGGATAGCATGTGCCATCAGTGTAAAACATCCTTACAAACAGTAAATCAAAGTCTTTCTCTGTTGATGGGAGACCATTAAATTCACTTCATATGATAAGCATGTCTTTACTGTCATGCAGCCCACTTACTGGGGGTAGAGTAGGAGTCATCAACCTTAGCACTGTTGGACTGGACCCATCTTTGCTGTGAAGGACTGTCCTGTTCACTGCAAGAGAACCTGTCCTGAGCATCTCTGGCCTCTGCTCACTAGGAACCAGTTGTACTCCTGTCTCTGGTTGTTAGGATAAAGAATGTCTCTAGACACTGCCAGATGTCCCCTGGGGAGTTAAAAACCACACCACATTAGAATCTCTGGGCTAGAGGAGTTGTTTCTTTGTTCCAAGTAAGGAAAGACAAGATTTAACCCAGATTATAGCAAAACTACTCTGGTCTAGGTGGGTACCTCTGCTGGAGTGGAAGGCAGCCCTGCCCTGTTGGGTAGAGCTCAGGCTCAGGCCCTCCTTCCCTTTTGGAGATGTTCCTGAACTGTGAGCATTCCCTTTGACTCTGAGACACACTTCTATGCTTCATATTCTCCATTTTATTACATGGAGACACCTGTGTGCATCTGTATCCCTGGATGGTAGCATAAGAGAAAAGCAGAGACCCAATCATCTATTCTGTTGTTTTTGACCTCTCCTCCCCTTTAGTACCTTAACCAAGAATTAAGCTATAGAAAGTGGTATCTTTTCATTTTGTTATTCTAATATTTGAACTCTTGTTTATTCTCTTTGGCTTTTAAGTTAATGTGCTGTTCATATGCTGTTACTCTGTGTATGCTTATTTTAAGAATGCTGTGATCTAAAGGAGCATTGCTGTGGAATGCTATAGCTTGCATATGTGACTAGAATTTGGCTCTTTATTCAGTGGTATTTCAAACTAGGCTGCAGTGCGGGAAATGGAAGAAATGTCCACTGTGGGCATGTATTATCTTTTATGGGAATGCTTTACTTTTGAACTGGAGCTGCTACTGTAAATGAACATTTAGAACAATGAACTTAAAAAAAAACAAACAAGGAATGTGTCTGGAGTGTTTTATAATGGAATACTTGTTTTGGATTCTGAGGCTCACAATAAAGGACTTCAGTGTTAGAATTGTGTTTAGTAATGTGCAACTCAGAATTGTTTGATGAAAAGATGGCTGTGGCTTGCAAAGGGTGCCCTAAATCAAGTTTTTGTTTTTTTTTTAAAGCAATTCCGTCTCTTGCCCCTGATCTTGAAGCTGCAATAAATTGTCCTTTATGTGTCAGTGTCTTGATCTGGACTTTGGGGCTTTTAAGTTAGTTGACTTGGCACTCACCGCAAATGCTTAGCCAATAAAGCAGGAGAATGTCGAGTTTTCATGATAACTTGGTTGACATTTGCCATTATCAAGATCACACTTGTGAAAGCCTTGGCTGGTGTGGACAAGGGATAAGCATGGGAACCTCCCCAGAGAAGTCCCCTTTTTTAGTATTCCCAGCGCACAGGTTTCCTTGCTCAGCACAGCATCTCAGATTCTTTCTGTTGAAGAAAGAATTTGGTTTTCAGGGACTAACTGAGCCATCCTCAGTCCAGCCAGCATCCCTAAAACAAAGAACTTTTCCTGTGTTGATTTTGCAAATTATGTCTTAACTGATCTCCAGCCAACTATTATTAAAAAACCAAAACAGCCACCTAGTATGAAATAGAGCACATCAGATTGAGGTGCTGAATATCCAGAGTTACCTTCTACTTAAAAATGGTCCCTCACTCCTTGATAGGTAACTGATTTCAAAACAAGGACCAGTGTTTAGCCTCAGGGCTCATTTGAGCAATGGTTGCTCCAATTCTTTTCTCCCTGCTTCTCTTGAATAAGTTTTGGAGGCCTCCAGATATTTGATGCCCAGACTCTTGTTCCAAAGATCATTTCTGTTGGCCATTTCATTGTGCACTCTTCCTTGCTAGAGCAGCCTGGGTGCATGGGGGACTTGGTAGACATGCAGTCTCTTATTTCTCCTTGGCCCACTGAACCAATTTACACTTCAACAAGATACTTAGACAACTGGGTTGTATATTGAAGTTTGAGATGCACTGCTGGGCTTTCAAAGCTTCAAATGGGGGTTCCCTCTCCTGATCATGTCTTAAGTTTATACTGCTTCTTTCTCTGCTGCCATTTTCCTCCACTAATTTGCCATTATCTTGTGCCCAGGCTTGGTTAAACACAGGCATTCTGTGCCTGGTGAGGGTCAACCACATGGGTCTTGTGGGCCCTCCTTTAAAAGAGTCCCATGGGAGTTTTGTCTCCTCATAGCAACTAAGAATGAAACAGGCTTGTATTTTGCATTGTAGATCAGTTTGGTTTTGACAAATTTTGACAAGTTTTACTTAGGTATGATGGGCATTAACTAATGAAGCTATGTGGCATTTTTCAGCTATTGGAAATGACTGTCACTTCCAAATCTTGGTATTACTTTTTCTGTATTTCAGAGTTATATAATTAATCACATTTAAATAAGTAGTTTTATTTTAAAATTAATTGAAATTTCACATGCTTTCTTCTCTGATCTTGAAACCTCATCCAGTTCCATCAAACTTTTGATAATATGAAGTAATTTCTGAAATAACCTAATAACAGTGGAAGAATAAGCTGCTCGCTGGCTACTCACTTGACTCCTATTTGAAAAGAGTTAAAAGGTGTTGAATTAGGCAAGATTATGTTTATGGGAATGCTTACAAAAATTCCTTGAATCACAGGAATAGCTTGCTATTTTTCTGTGAATTTATAATAAGACATGGAAGCTTTAGCGACTTATTAAAGCTTCAGTTAAGTATATTATGGAAAGTTTGTATAGAAATGTCATTGGTACAAGTTGTATTTGCCAGCAGTGATATTTGCTGGTGTCTTCTGCTTGAAATTATTTTTTTTCTGTCAGTTTAACCATGCCTCTGTTTTGTTCTTACTAGCTTTTGGAAATGCCAAAACTGTAAGGAATGACAACTCTTCTAGATTTGTAAGTATTTGTATAAGCTTAAGTGTTAACACTAATATTTAGCTCATGTATGTTTAAACAACCAGGAGATGTTTAATATTTCTTAATACACACATTTTTTTAAAATAAGAAGAGCACCATTCCTGTTGAGACACCAAAAATTATATAAGGACAATTTTTGCTTTTTGAGATTTTCTTTTTTAATTTTTCTTGGAGTGATAAGCTGTTTTATCATGTTTTTTATCATCTTCTACTATAAAATTCCATGAGTAATTTAAATGAGACTATTTAGAAAAACTTTGTACTTATCTGAAATTTGATATTTTTATTAATCATAATTAATAATCAGAAATTATGTAAAAAGAAAAACTGAGTCTCAGGTTTGTGTAGTCTGTCACCCTTTTCTCTTATTTAGTGAGCCCAGAAAGGATAGTGTATATTCTAAATCCTTATAGAGGTAAAATCAGTAAGATTGATGAGAAATACAAGGGTGTGTGGGTTGGCAGGGGAACTAAATCTGATTGATATCTTGAGCTTGGTTGAGCTACAAGTTGCTATTTCCACTAATTGACACCTGGTCCATGCCACCTTTCCAGCCTGGCTCCTGTCATACTCTAGCATGCGCCCCCCACATTGGGCATTTGGGCCCCTCTAGCTGTGCCAGGTGTCTTCATGCCCTGGTCTTCACAGAGACACCAACACTGCCTGGAGACAGGTGGGAGTTGGGGGGTACACTTGATGGTGGTGTTTTGAAATGGCTCTTTTTTTCTGTAGTTTAACCAAGTTACTACATTTTTATGACAAAAATCATTTGCTTTCTGAGCTGTTTTCTTATATACGTTACTTGTGCCACTGGAGACTATTTTTGATTATCTTTTATGCCTCCCTACCAGAGACTGTTCCTGATCTTTTCCCCCCTTCTTTTTAGATACCTTTTGGCTTTTTTTCTTATTAGGGTTACTGCGTGCTTCAGAAAGAGAATGACCTCAGGTGAGGCAGTTTTGATAGTTTAGAAAGTGGGAAGCTAAATAAGTTCCTTATTCCAAGGCAGTGAATTTTTTCCATCAGATTAGTCTGTTAAGTAGTTATAACTGATTTGAGCCATGCCTTCTCCTGTTGTGGAAACAGAGCTAATCTCATTGCATAAACAGAATTAGAAGTGAAGTATGGGCAGATAGAAGCAATTCCAATGATCAAGCTTCTTTATGTGCTAGAAATTGTATTTGGTTTACAAATTATGTGCACATACACTTTTAAATATTTACAAATATATTTACTGTTTAGGCAGTACAAATGCATAGAACCAATTGCTTAAAAGGTCATTACTATTTAGTAATATTTGAAATCTAGCGAAAGGCTTGGCAGGAGATTTAGCTTATTAAGTAGCTTCAGAGAAATCTTATTATAACATGGGTATTAGGATGTGAGATTAATGCTTGATTATAGGCTAAGTCATTTCATGCCCAGTTTTTAGTAATTTCTCTGCTTTGTGGTCTGTGACTAGACTAGTAATATGCTCAAATATATGATATAATTTTTGTAGTAGAAGGCTTCAGTATTTAAAGTTACTGCTGAACCTAATAGTGGTTTATGTATCATGTACTTGTACTCCAGGGAACTCGCAGTTCCTTCAACTGGGTTTGGTTAACCTTGAATGAATTCCTTGATCTCTTCTCTGAGAAATCAGGAGGAGTCATTAATTCATGCTCATCACAGCTGACATTAGAGACCAGTGTACCCAGGGAGGGGCCTCATGGTGTTCCCCTCCTCATCCCAGCAGATCTAGTTTGACATATCAAACTTCTTTTAAGAAAGAGACTCACCGTTTTTGAATAATACGTTTTAAAAATCCTTGTTCTTGCTTGACCACAGCTTCCTAGGAGTGGGCAGTGCTCTGAGCATCTACCATGTGCCAAGTGCTGAGCTCTGGAGAGAACTGCTAGTGTTGGGGAAATTTCATTACTCAAACTCTCATACAGTAACATTTCATTAAAAATATTATTCATACAAGGATGATATGAACATACATCATGCACAACCATAGAAATGAAAATATGTACCCCGTATGTGTACAATGAATCGAAATGAAATCTGTAAAAATAAAAAAAATATATTATTCATTTGTTTAAAAACAGTTTTAACAAATCTTTGGCCTCCCTGTACTTCACCTCGCAGCCTGCAGTCTTTCCTCAGCCGCAGCTACAGTAATCTTCGCAGACTGAAGTTCCCTGCTGCCTTGCTGAAGGGCCCCCATGGCGCCCCCTTACTCCTAGAATATAGCTTGTGCTGCTTCTGGGGCCTCCTGGGTCCCTGCATGAGCTGAGGCCTGTCCTGCTGGGACCTCGTCTCTGCTCCTTGCCCTCTTTCACTCTGCTTTAGCCACGTGGGCCTGTGTGACCCTCAGGCACACCAAGCACCTCCTAACCTCAGGCCTTTGCAGCTGTGCTTCCTTTTGTATGCTGCACTCTGTCCCTCGGCCTTCACATGGCTGACAGTGTCTTATATCAAATGTCACTTCTGTGACACCTTTCATAGACTTTACGACTTCAGCTTGTTTTTATTTTCTGAAGGCATTTTTTTCATCTCTGGAGTCACTATTCATTTACCTCATTGATGTCACCACAGCACTGATAGGAGCCTTGGGAACAAGTACCCTGATCTTATGCATCAAATTTTTAAGAAGCTTGTAGACCAAAAAAATTAAACGTGTCTAAAAATAATTGTGACACAACACACCAAAGAGTAAGTTCCCCTTGAAAGGTACAGGTGAGGTTATAAAGACATCCAGAATAGAGAAGTGGAGGAATCTGGGTCAGGGGATAGTCCTGAGAGGCCCAAAAGACTTAAATGTGTCATAGTTGTGTGGAGAATAGGGGGAGCTACTCGTCTAGCCTGAGGAAGCCTGAGGAGGGGGACCATAGCGACCTGCATGTATCAGAATTCCTGGCTGCTGGACCAGAGGGTGTGTGAAATGAGCTGCAGAACACAGGACTGGAAAGATGGGTCAAGGCCCCAGTGGAGGGTTTGGAGTGTCAGTCTTAGAGTCACACTTTAATTGCAGGTGATTGGAAGCTGCTGGTTATTGCTAGTAGACTAGTGACATGATCAGAACCAAGCTTCTGGCAGGGAATCAGGATGTGGCTACACAAGAAGAGTGCCATTCCACCCCCAGTGGAATTCTCGCTGCTGTCCAGCTCTTTCTTCATGGTTGGCTTCCTTTTCCATTCTATACAGTGGCATACCTTTAAAAAAGTGTGATCCTGGACATCATCACTACCATCATTCAGGCCCACCGACTGAATTAATTCTGCATCTTGTGCCTCCCCTGTACATATGTCCCTGCATATGTGTATCTTACACTAATCCTTCCACCTGTACCCAAGGACCACTCTCTGCTCCTTCCTGCAGGGTTGACCTCTAACCTCCTGGACAGGGTTATAATCTCCCCTCCTTGGTAGCTGCTGTGTCCCTACCATTGTAGAGGGTCTCAGTGTCCCCTGAGTTGCCCAGGCTGCATTCCTGGACTTTTTATACCCTCACTCATTTCCTTCTTCAACCCAGGCCTGTCATTGTGCTTCTCTGGGTAGCTCTCAACTCCTTTTCTCTTTTGCTGCTCCTGCTTAAAGCCTCCAGTATTTTCCCCCTTACCATTGCAGATTTAGCTAGTCTTGCTCCTTTCTAGTCCATACTGCACTAACCCAGTGATGTTGTAAACCGGCAGATCTGATCATGGCCTCCTTATTTAAGATCTTTTGATAATGTGGCTGTCAGGAGGACATCTCAATTTCACAGTGCGCTCCAGTTTTCTCTTCACCCTCAATTCCCCACTTACTATCCCAGCAAATGCCAAATCTTTCCTATTCTACTCCTTGCCTGTGTAACTTCTTCTGAGTCTTTGCATTTCATTTGGGAACAACTCCTGCTCTTACTTTGTCTTTCCATGCATAGCAGCATGACCCATGGTAGGGTCATGACAGACGACCTGTTTCCCTGTCTCAAGTCCCCTCCAGGGTGTATGCTCCCCAAGAGCAAGGACTTTGCTTTGCTTTCCTGTGTTCCTACTTTGGCAATGAGGAAGTGCTCAATAGACGTAAGTGAAGACTTTAAAGGGTAGATGACAATGAAAACGGAGATGACGAGGGAGCGTGCCTCAGCTGGTAAAAAGGCACAAAGTGCATTGTTGACTGAGTTCCATGTGGTCGTGTTTCTTCTCCCTCCCCATTGTTCTGAAAATCAGAAAGAGTTAAAGTAATACTTAGGAAGAATTATTTATAAACCAGTCTATCTATTACTAAGGTAGACCTTGAAACAAAAACCAGGATTTGACTTACTAGATCAACACATCCTTTTCTAAACAAGAAACAGCTGTCAGGGTTATTCTTTTGTTCCTGTTACTCTTTAGGCAATTATAGGCCAGTTCTTTAAAAATCACAGTATTAAACTCCATGTGTGACTCAAGATACCATCTGTAG
Source organism: Glaucomys volans (assembly GCA_020662805.1). Taxonomy (NCBI): domain Eukaryota; kingdom Metazoa; phylum Chordata; class Mammalia; order Rodentia; family Sciuridae; genus Glaucomys; species Glaucomys volans. Next base: position 192,110 of record JAJEJO010004429.1, read on the forward strand.
AGTGTAATATGAACCTGAGTTATATATTGTTATATAATCTAGGTTGAAAGCAAAAAAAAGTAATAATGATTATTAGTCTTTGATTCTGAGCTAGTCACACAACATAATTGTGTATTTGGTTTGAACAGTTACAAAAACAATGTTTTATTTATCCACTGTCCAGTATCTTTGGAGTTTATATCCATGATTTAAACTTTTTCTGCCTTTAAAAGTAATTTATCTTCCCAATCAGTGCCTATGTAAGGACTACTTTATTTTCCCTGATTTTTATGCTGAAATTGAGTATGTGTACCCTTCAGGAGTTTGAAGCATGTATCTGAAATGGAAAAGTCACACAATGGCTAAGAAGATCTATTCTTAAATTAGCACCAGAATAGATTAGCTTTGAGCTAATGGGTATTTAGTATGAATTATTTATGGAAGCATATTGTTTTACATTATGGTTATATAAACTGACTTTCTTAATTACATTTAAAGAAGTGCATAAAAATAAGGACTTAGATTGCTATTCTCTAAGAAATACCCTTACTGACTATTTTGAGGTGGACTTGAAAACTCAGCAAGTCTTTCTTTTCTTTGACAGGGCAAATATATGGATATTGAATTTGACTTTAAAGGTGATCCATTGGGAGGAGTGATAAGTAACTGTGAGTATTTTACTTGAATCTTTGTAGAGAAGTTCAGTATAGTAAAACAATATTTTAGATACTTGGAGATGGGTATAAGGATATATTACCTTTTCTTATGTTTAGACTTTTAGCTTTTGCATTTCACATGGCTTCATAATATAATTTGTAACTCTTTTTAAAGGACACTTACTAGTCTTTGAAAATCATTTTAGAAGTCTGCTAAAGAAATAAGTTTTTGTCCAGCTGTTTTTTATTTTCCATAAGTCTTTAAGCCAGTCCTGTATGAAAAAAATCTAAGGGTTATTTATTTTTTATTTTTGGTATCAGGAATTGAACCCAGGGGTCCTTAACTCCATCACCAGCCCTTTCTTAGTTTTTAGTTTTAGGGTCTTGCTAAGTTGCTTAGGGCCTCTCTAAGCTGCAAAGGCTGACTTTGAACTTGTGATCCTCCTGCCTCAGCCTCCTGAGCCACTGGGATTATAGGTGTGTGTCACCATGCCTGACTCTAAGGGTTATTTTGTTTAACCAAATGTTTATGATTAAAAACAAAATACAGAGTGTTGGTGTTCAATGAATTTTTGGAAACATTTCTGAAACAAAAGGAGTGGAAATGTATTGCAAATATTATTTTGAGAAGTTTTGTTTCTTTTCCAGTATATTTAAATGGTTAAAAGGTGAAATGTCTGTTAGATAAAACATGGATTTATTAGTCTCCTTTAGACATGATTTGTGACTGTAGAAGTGAAGTGTTCTTTGTTAAAAGGTAACAAGTGAACAAAATCAGGTGAGGTCTGTTTAATAGCCCCAGGTCTGGAGTTTTCTGAAGCGGACACAAGCATGCCATAGGACATAGTTAGTGCCTGTAAGTACTACATGGCTGTCAGCTCTTTGGGGTTGGGGTACCCATGATGCTACCTGCTATCTGATTTGTTTGGAAAATTTAAGATAACCAAATAGGGCTTTGTGCACCTAGTCTAGTTATCTCTTCAAGACTTCTGCATGTTTTGAGGGTCAGAGTACTGAATCTCCCGTTGCTCCTGGCTGCCATATTGCCCAAGAGCATTGTTGGACTTGTTAGAATGAAACTTAAATTTAGACTGGATAAAAAATGATAAAAAAAAAAAAACAAGTATCCTGAGTGTGTTCAATGGATGGCATTCCTTCTTCAAGTGAAATGTTTTGCTGCACCTCAAATATGAAACAGGTAAATGAGTCCTGGTCTGGTGGAAGAAGAGATGGATAACTTAGAAACCCTGGTTAGGTTAGTGTTGCTTAGGTTAGGTGACTTTATATGCCAAATATGGAAATAAAAGTATTCATGAGGTAACCAAAAGCAAATGATTGTAACCCTGCCAGACTTGTTAGGCACATTCCTTTCATGACTTATGTCAGCTGATGAGAGCTGTCTAGAGAAAGATGCCTTGGTTTAAAGACTGGCATTTTTAGGAATGATCAGTTTTTATTCTGAAAGGTATTTGTGAATCTTTAGTGCTTTCTTTTTATAAGACAAATAAACTCTACTTATTAAATTAATAATACTCTTAAAATAAGGTTAAATTTGCTGTTGTTTTTATTATAGTATTTGTAACTGAACATCCTGGAATGACTTAACCATTATAGCCCTTGAGAATTCTAGGAAAATAATTAGGAATTACTGTATTAAAATTTTAAGTATGAGAAAGTAACTTCAGTTTTAAATTTTAAAGTGCAAGTTTTAAACAGAAATGTCTTCCTGCCCCCTCATTCCACAGTATCCATGGAAAATAAATATTAAACATTCAGTTCTTTTCCAATTAAGATTAACATATCTTCATGAATGGGTTTCATATGGTGTTTGTTACTGTTTGTTCCCACAATGAAATCATATTGAAGTTAGTGGTAGTGGGAACACCCTGGTGTTCAGGAGTGTCCTTTGCTCTGGAGAGGGAAGGTGCACATTAGTGGTGAGGCAGGACTTTGCTTCCTGTGTAGATGGAGGACTGACTCATAGCTAGTCACTGAGAGTTGCTGCCTACTAGCTTAACGGGTGGACAGCAATAGGTAAGCCCACTTGTGTTCTCTCTAGGCTGCTGAAAGCTGCTAGCTTCCTGTAACCTGGAAAAGAAGACTAGATTTGCTGTTTTGTGCAAAGTATTTGTTGTCTCCTTTTCCAGTAGCCACTTGGTAAAAGCAATTATTGACTGAAAGTATTACACTGAAAAAGGCATAGAATCCTTCCAGCTAGTTATATGCCCAACTGGTGGAAAAGAAAGCCTAGTAACTCATCTCTTTCTAAAAGAGGTATGCTGTAACATTTAGGTCTGGAATTCTTCTGAAATTTGTGTATCACTGAAGTTAGTGTCATTAGGAAAGAACTGTTACTAAAATAGAAAATGATACTGATCAAATTATGTATGTGCATGTACGAATATGGCATAATGAATCCCACTATTATGACTAATTTTAATGCACCAATTAAAAAAAGATTTATTGAAGAAAAAATAGAAGATGGCAAACATTTGCTTCAATAGAAAAGAAAATATGAAAGTACACCCAGATGTTCAGTTGATCTAGAATAACACTTTTAGTTGGTAAGGCCTATTGGTCTCCTAGTATTTATACATTTATATTTTAGGATTTTTTGTTTGGTGTTATGAATTGGAAGCTTTTGGAAACCTGTTGCTTTTATTGATAGTCCCAGGCAGCTTTTTATATCTGTGACTCTTGATGGCAGTTGCTTTTATTTATTTGTTTGTTTGTTTGGGTACTATGGATTAAACCCAGAGATGCTTAACCACCAAGCCACATCTCCAGCCTTTTTATTTTTTATTTTGTCAGAGGGTCTTGCTTAGTTGCTTAGGGCCTTGCTAAATTGCTGAGGCTGGCTTTGAACTTGCCATCCTCCTGCCTCAGCCTCCCAAGTCCCTGGAATCACAGGCATGCACCATTGTGCCTGGTTTGGTGGCAGTTTAGACTGGATAAAATATGATACAAATCCAGAGATTTTTATTGCTAAAAGAAAAATAACGGACATATGCTAGGAAAATACTTAATGTTTTCAAGCATGCACGTACCTGTGTAAATGAAGGACAAGAAACATGATTGTCCTGTTTACAGTAGAGCATAAGAAAGTATTGTAATACCTGGCATGCAGTAGGTGTGTCTGTGCCACAGAGGAACATGCAATTGGTTAAATACAGGCAGCCCCTGTACAATCCTGTTTCGTTATTTAGGGCACATTCATGAACCTGCTTGTGTAACTCTTTTCAGGTTAATCATATGGTTTCCAGTGTCTACACAAAAAGACAGGAAATTACCTAAATCTCTGTGCTTCCACTTCTTCATCTTTGAAATGGGAATAGTAATAGTTCTGAACTGGGGTTATATGAGGTGTCAATTATTTATTAGCATCATAGCAAAGTTGGCTTGTCCTTACCTGGCATGTAGGAAGCACACGATAGGTGTTGGTGGTTTTCACTATTTAATACTATGCTCTTCATCAAATATATGCTGTATCAGGTCAGAGACTTGTCTGGTATATTGCTGATGACCAGCAACTAAAATAGATATCTCATATACACTTGTTGAATTAATTAATTAATAATCACATAAGTAATTATGTAAGTTGAGAAATTTGTTAAGATGGAATAAAGCCTCTGCTTTTATTGGACAGTTTTATCTGAATATTCTGTGCCACTCTTTTTAAAATAATTTTAGCGAATGAAATTATTGATAGTGAAACATCATCCTTTACTGTGTTTTTTGTTCAACTTGAAAAAATATATGATCCTGTGAATCATGAAGGGAGGCAGATGTTGAGACTGGTGTGTATTCTGCTTATTCTTGCTGTTCAACAAACTCCCCAAACTTAGTAGTGTAAAATAGCAGCCCTTTTTACTGCTCTGGGGTTCTGTGGGTTGAGAACCTGGGTGGGACACGGCAGCAATGGCTTGTCCTCACCATGTATGGGGCTTCAGCTGGGAACAGAAATGGGCAACTTGCAAGACTGGAGATTGGAATTCTCTGGAGGCTTTGTCACTCATGTGTCAGACCATCTGGTAGAATTCTCAGGCCAGGCTCTGTTGGGCTGTGAACTGGAGCTGTCTCCTTGTGGCTTCTCAGTGTGTTCTGGAAGGGAACGCCCTGAGAGCAAGTGCTCTAAAAGAATCAGGAGGAAGCCTGAAGTAGCTCAGGATGTCATATGGCATGTTACTTCTGCTATGTACTGTAAGTCAAAGTGGGTACAGACTTGTCCACTTTCACTATTAGGGCTCTTAATCCCATTTCTCAATAGGAAAGTGTCAAAGAATTTAAATAGCCACAAATTGATGGCTCATTTTAAAATGGCCACAATAATTTCTCACTCTGTGTCTACACCCTTGGGTAGTTTCCTTTCTCTCTGACTCAGGCTTGGCCATGAGATTTGTTTTAATCAGCAGAACAGTTAGTAAATATAGCACAACCAGAGACTTGAACATTATGCATTGGGGTTTGTCTTTCCTTGATGCTATTGGGAACTCTCTCATCACTGCCATGTGAATGAGCCTGACTGGTCTGCTGGATGATGAGAGGCACATGGAATGAACTGTCAGACATGCGTGAGAGCATTTTAGGTTAGCTGCCAGTCCTTGACCAATCCCAGCAGAGGTCAACCAAGCTGGCTCAGACAAGAACTGCCCAACTGACTACCAAAGTTATGAAGTAATAAATGGTATTGTTTTAAACTACCTAGTTTTGGGGTGGTTTGTTACACAGCCAAAACTAACTAATACAGGGATCTGATAGAAAATATCCTTTCCTTCACCCAGTTTGGAAACACATAAAAAATAGGCATGGGAATCAGATTGTAGAGGAAGTGGCTTTGTGACTTTTGAAGTCAGAGTTGAAGAGAGTGGCTTTTGGTGTATCACCCAGATGTATAGGTGTGCTTGAAGTCCCATGGCAGTGTGGCAGTTAGGTGGTCATCCAGGCACTAAGCACTGCTGGGCCTCTCCTTGTGTGCCTTACCCACTGTCCCAGCACTGAGGAGTGGAGCTGGATGTATAGGCACCATGAAGACCCCAGAAGGCTGAGCCTGTGTGCATGCCTAGACCCTTCTCCAAATCTCACTGGCCCAATAGGAGGGAGGAAGGCTGAGAGACTGGAGAGTGACTAAGGAAGATTCTTGCCAGGGAAACTAAAGTGGGAGGAGGTGGCCCCTCTCTTCACAGGAGAGTTGAGGGATGGAGCAAATTGTTCTGAATTTCCTTTCTTTTATGTTTCTTTTAAATTTATGATACAGTTGCCTCATATTTTTATGTGCTGTCTACCTCATGGCATGTTGTCTAATCTATATATGTGGCACAGTCATGCCATTTTGTAGGGTATAGAACATAATTTTCTTTTAAATTGAGATTTATCACTTTGTTCCTTTCTTTTATATCATCTCTTTGATTTTATTGTTGGCAAATCATTGATTAGGAGTGAAACTGCCTGTTACAACCCATTCTCAAGGAGGCTGTAACCTGCTTTGTTTCCTGGGACTGTAAGCATTGAGGTTGAATTGGAGACTGCCTATACATGAGTCAGTTCTCAGTAGCTAGCAAATACTTAACCAGTAGATGGTATCTGTTTTTAATCTGTCTTCTTTATGGTCACACATCATCAAAAAACTAAGACAGTACATTACCTAGATTAAATATTCAACTGTTTTTTTTTCCTTTAAAACTCCTTAAGAAAACAAATAACATTGATTGTGAAGTATTCATAGTAATACAATTGACATTTCAAATAGCTCTGCTATTCAGTCATGCATGTCTTTAGATAAAAATAGATGTTTTGTCTTGATTTACATTTTTAACAAAAATATGTTTACCACAAAAAAGTACATATTTTTCATGAAATAAAGCTATATACAAATAAAGAATAGACCAGGTGTTCAAATATTTCTAGACCTCATATTAAGGAATGAATCTGTGTTTATAAAGATAATATGCATAATAACATAAGTTCTAGATATTTCATTAGTTTTAATTCCAGGTTGGGTCTAGAATTTTAGATTTAGATACATGAATGAGTAAATTCTCAGATAGGTAAAACTTAAATTTGCGTCAGAAAACAGTCTTGTGTAGAGTGTATGCAGCCATATCTTATTAATAAATAGCAGTTAATTAAGTTGATAATCAGCCAAGCTTTCTTACAGCTTTAAAGCCTAAGCTAATTTTCATGTGCAAACTCTGGAAATCCTGTTAGAAATTTTTGTATAACACGTTGAGTTACCTTTAGTGCTGATTTCTATAGCTTCGGCAAACTGACCTTTGAGCAAGAACTTTAGACTAATTCCTTTAAAAAAAAGGGCTGTAAAGTGCTATGGAAGATGAGGAAGGGTTATGATGTCACGGCAAGCCAGATGTTTAGATCTCTCAAAGCCTTATCCTGCAAACAGGTGGAGATCTACCTGAGACCAGGGTTGCTTAGGAAGCCTGAAGTTGGCGATCGAATCCATTCTTTTTTTAATTAACTGTAATAAACATGCACAGTGAATGATTCCTAAAAAGACTTTCCCGTCTTTTTAATATTTAAAATTTGTCACAAGTGAACCTTCCCAATTATCTTTATTTATTGTTTATGTTGTCTACTTCCTAAAAATAGAGTTGATCTTAGAATACATTCCCCAGTTGATAAGTAAACATAAGTTCATAATCATAAGATTTTCTGTAGAAGCTACAGTGAGTTGTGCCCAGTAACTCACTGATTATTTGGCACTTTTTGGGGGGGCTGGGGAGTTGTTATCTATGATGAAGAAAAACAGTAGGAAAATTATAGCTGCTTAGATTATGGGCACATGCTATTGTTTGGTATATTCATTTGCATTAATGAAAAGGCATAAATTGTTTAGAAGAACCTAAATGTCTCTGCTGTGCTTTTTTCAAATATTGGCCTTGGAGCTCTTGGAGCAGAGGTGCACCTGGGGGTCAGCATTGTGAGTCATAGACTCTTGGTGGGGTTTTCCTTGTCATTCTGACCTCACTTGAAAAACTGAGCTGAGGTTGATTCTTTCTTAAGCCTTCATCAGGAACTTACATCACTGATTTTTCTAGGAGAGGAGATGATGCATAAAATAAATAAATTTTTATCAACTATTTAATCCTTTCTTTACCAAAGTAATGAGATTTTTTTCCTTCCTAACCTTTTTATTCTTTTTGTTCCTTCGTCAATTAAAGGTCTTCATTTGCCAGCTGGTGCATCCATGGACATTTAATTTTTTTCAAATTCTGCCTTGGGGAGGCTGTCGTGTGACATGCACGTGCACATGTACATGTTGTGGATTAGCTGGGAATTAGTCAAATTAAGAAATAATGACATGTGTACCAACAGTTGGGTGGCAGCAGCAGTTCTGGTGGGGTAGGGGGACAAGTTCTGATTTCCTTGTTTCTTTGTCTCTTCTTCTTTAATGCTTCCTTTAGAAAGGCTTGATAAGTTTATCCCTTCCTTTAAGATATAAATGTATATTAAACAGTCTAAGCTTTTTATATTGAGGGGTGGATATAGCTGCATTGGGGTATCTGGAGACTCTTGAACTCTCTCTTGTATGAAATATCTGGCCTCTAGCAATCATTCTTCTTTACTAAATCTCGTTAGCAGAGGCTCAGTCAGCAGTGGCAGAAGTACCTAAGGCAGAAGAGAAGGCTGTGCCAGTGTTCTGCTTTGACTTAATTCAGGGGCACATTTAAGTAAATTAAAGTGGTCAGGTGGTATGTCCCTATGGTGAATTGAGTTTATATTCTCTACTTTGAGTAATTATTTAATAAGGCTTCATGCTGTTAGGTTATGTTGGTGCATGCACATTTAGCAGGGAAAAACACCAATAGGGAATGGTTTTAAACACCAGTAAATTATTTGGGGGCAAACATTATCCCTAATTACTTTTCTACCTGGAAGCTTGTGACTTACGAGAAAAGTCATAAAGAAACTGAAATAGGAGGCTCTGGGGTAATAGAGTAAGCATTTTAAGTGGTGAAACCTTCCAACAGCTTTGTAATAAAGATTCCTCGTTTTGTGATGAAGTTGCTTAGTGAAGTCATGTATTTCATATAAAGTACAACATTTCCAAGGATTTAAGGGTTTTTGCATTCTATTTTTTGCTGGAAACTCAGAGTACAAGTTTGATACCCTAGTTACTCAAAGCTTTTGAGTTCCGGCTCTGTCATCAAGAATGACGTGAGCCTCATTTTCTCATCTGTAAAATAGGGATCGTAAAACCAGCCTCAGAGGTGGTAACACATGGGAAGTGAGGAGTATGTAGTGGAAGGTCAGTGCAGGCTCCCTCTCTGCTTCCCCTTTGCACCTTTCCTTTTAGACACAATATTATGCTTCATATTCAGATATGGTAGTCATCACTGATTTTATCAGTGCATGTGGTTCAAGAAGCACATTCAGCCAACATTCCTTTGCATCCACAGCATGCACAGGGGAATGTTATTTTTTAATCCAGGGTTATTCTCTGCTGAATCTTACAGCTACTTCCACTTCTGTTCCCTGCATAGTCCAGGAGCATCTGCTCAAAAGTGCTACACGTTAGGCTGCAGCATGTTGCTTTTTGCAGGCATTATTTGATGTCTGCGAATATCACTTTGCTTTAGGAATGTGGTCATGTAGGTGCTGCTGGTTGTCATCATAATGAAGGTGCCACTATTGGATGTACGGGCAGCAGGCTTGCAAGATGTGCGGGGCTTGTGAGTAGCAGCACAGATCCTAGAGCTACAGAAAGAGCTGGGGCTTCCTGACCTCTCTACCTTCCCCACCTCACCTCTTCCTTACTCATAAGCACCTTGCCATCTCACTTTGGAAAGAGCCGCTGCTGTTGGTTGGGTGGTATAACTGGGAACATGTGTGACTCCTGTAGGACAAGAGAAAGAAAGTCTCCACGTTTACAGTCAGTGCTGGGCCCATTTCCACATCCTTCCTGGCACATAGTGGGTGAGCAGTTGAAGGAATGTGTGCATGAATGGATGGAGTTAACTGTAGTATATATTTATATTTTTCACGTAGTCAAGTTACTTTTTCTAGATTTGGGGAATATACCTTGAGGATTAGTTTCTCAGAGAAGAATCTGCCTGTAGGTTCTTCTAAAACTCTGCTAGTCTTTGGACCTAGTAGAAGCTAGACCCCTTAGTAAGTAAAAGCATAGCGCATGCTTATCCTGACCTACCTATTCCATCTTCTGTTCCACATATCAGTGTTTACTTAGTAATTGAAACTTTCATTTCTTTGGAGATGATAAATACACAGTTCATGTTTTTCCCCACAAGTTTTATCCTACGTGCAACTTTGCCTTTCTATTTTCTTTTTTCTAAATATGAAGTGTTCATTGTTCTCCATCTGTGATTTGAGAGCATTGGCAGTTTTCCATGTCATGTGAGAGCTAGAGATGAAAATGAAAAATTCACAGCATCTTGTACCTAATAATGCTTGTGTTTATATATTTTTGTTCTTTTTTTCGGTTGGCTTGGTTTTATGTTTCCTTACAACCCATCTCTTTCTTTTTACAAACAACCTAATAGATTGGGAATACCCTAGAACTTCTCTTTCATCAAATCCACTAACTTGATGTAGACTCCTTCCTTAAATGTTGGTGTGGATTCCAGAAATAAAAATAAAAAACTTCAGTAATCATCCCCAGAGAGATTGTTACATCATTCTCTCCTGTACACCCCCTCCTTTTGTATTGTTTTAGATTTCAACCTGATCAGGAATCAAATGTCTGTTCTCAAGAATTAGTGTTCAGCATTGAAATTACTGATTTGATATGCTATTACCTTTCCTAGAAGTCCAGGCGTCTTTTGTATCACCAGCAAGGGTTGACCAAGGTTCTGGGCAGGAACCTCCTCTAATGCCGTACCATCTGCAGTATACTATTCGATGACTCCTTTTCTTTCTGGTTTCTTTTATAATTCTAAACTAAAGTCTGAAAATTTGATAAGACCTTAAATTTGTTAAATTAAAAAAAAAATCTGTAATTGATGAAAACATGCTACTAACACCAAATTCCGAGACTTCAAGATATCCAGGAACATCTAGTTTACTTCTCCCAGGTAGCAGGCAAGGTAAATATGAAGTATAGGCTGCACTAGGGTCCGATGGCCTCATTTCAAGTCTTGGTTCCATGAGTTGCCAAATGAGTTGCTTAAATTTGGGCCATCAGCTATAAAATAGGAGAATTCTGTGAGTTAATGTATGTGACGTACTTAGCATAATGAGCTCATAAAATTTACTTTTATCATTATAATTAAGTGGACTCATAATTGAATAGCTGCATTTCATTGCTTAAATTTTTAATGTTGCACTTTGAAGAATTAAATATCATTAAAAAGAAAATTTTAGTATTTCATCCGCTTGTCGAATATAACTTATTTTGCATATTCACTGTTTAAAAAGAACCTAGTTTGTTCAATTTGGTGATTTTGGTTAGAGTCGTGCAACTTTCTGAAAGTAGAATTGAAAATGTAATTTCTTTTACTGTTTTATTTCATTGATACAAAATAGAAAATGAAGACAGTGAGAGGGAGAAAAGATGCATGGTGGATTTAAAAGCAAAATGAATTTTATAACATGAGTTAATTCTTTTCTTTTTAGATCTTTTAGAGAAATCTCGGGTCGTTAAGCAGCCAAGAGGTGAAAGAAACTTCCATGTGTTCTATCAGCTGCTCTCTGGTGCCTCTGAAGAGCTCCTTCGTAAGTCCCCGTGTCGGTGTTTTAATTCTTAGTGCCGCAGTGATTTCCAAAGCATTCTCCTTAAAACGTGTTCCATGTGCTTCTTCCTTCTTAAAGTTTTTCCAGGACTCTGGTTGAAGTGGAGAACGTGGTGTGCTTGCTTGGGCCCCGCCCCAGCCTTTGCCTCATATCCCATGCCTTACCAGAGACCAGCCGTGTGTCTCAGATGGCTTACGAAAGCCTGATGTTGAGGGGAGGGGCTAATCACAACTATAAGAAAGAAAATTAGAAGAATGTAAAATTTCACTTGGGGAGAGAAGATGATCAGGGAACAGTAAACGAATACAATTATATAAAAGCAAATTGCTCAGTAAGAATTCAAAAATTGTAGGCCATTGATACAAGATATTAACAATCTGACCCTCAGATATTTTACAAAATGGATGTAAGTCCACAAGGACAGTATCCAAAGCCAATAGCTAACTGATAAAAATATTGAACAAGTAGTTCAAACAAGAAGAGCTATGAAAAGCCAAACACACTTGGGGAGAAAAATCCTCCTCACTAATAATCAATAAAGGTACCTGGTAACAGCACTCAGATGTCCAGTGCATATGTATTAGCAAAAGTTATTTAAAGATAAAACTGACAGAGTTGTTACTGATGCACTTAGACCCATGATCCACTGATTTATTTAGCCAAATAAGAGTCAAAATGATGAGAACTTGCCCCCGAGTCACACCACTTTATATCCTACCAGAAAAATTGAAATGAATCCAAAAAGCAGTTTGCATTAAGAATGTTTATCACTTGGACTGGGATTGTAGCTCAGTGGTAGAGCACTTGCCTTGCATGCATGAGGCACTGCATTTGATCCTCAGCACCACGTAAGTAAATAAAATAAAGGTATCGTGTCCATCTACAGCTAAAAAAAACCCCCAAAAAATTTTTAAAAGAATGGATCCACCATTTGACCCAGCTATCCCATTCCTTGGCCTATACCCAAAGGACTTAAAATCAGATTACTACAGTGATGCAGCCACATCAATGTTCATAGCTGCTCAATTCACAATAGCTAGATTGTGGAACCAACCTAGATGCCCTTCAATAGATGAATGGATAAAGAAACTGTGGTATATATATACAATGGAATATTACTCAGCCATAAAGAAGAATAAAATTATGGCATTTGTAGGTAAATGGATGATGTTGGAGACTGTTATGCTAAGTGAGATCAGCCAATCCCAAAAATCCAAAGGCCGAATGGTCTCTCTGATAAATGAATGATGATACATAATGTGGGGGGAAAGGGTGGCAAGAATGGAGGAAGGATAGATAGCATAGAGGGAAGGGAGGGGTGGGGTCGGGGTGGGGGGGTAAGAGTAATAACAGAATATGTGACAGACATCATTGCCCTGTGTACATGTATGAATGCACAGATGGTGTGACTCTACTTTGTGTACAACCAGAGAAACAATAGCTGTACTTCATTTGTGTTCAATGAATCAATAAGCAAACAAAAAAAAGAAAAAGAATATTTATCACTGCCCTATATTTATTATTATTATTATTACTATTATTATTATTATCATTATTATAAATTGGACATACCACAAATATGCAATCCCTAGATGGTCATCATTTGATATCATGGAGTAGTGTGTTAAAGACATTTTATGTTATAAAAATATAGAAAGGAAATTACCCAGTAAGAATCAGTGTTAAAAAGCAGAGTTTGAATATGTCCAACAGTGATAAGGTGGATTTAGAGAAATGCTGTTATTGGTATTTGGATGTTCACTCTTGTTCTGTTGATTCAGTACATTATATGAAAGTCATCTTCTCTGAAGGGTTAAAAATGAAATACTGATGACAATTAGATTTATTCAAGTAACTTACTGATTTGTATGTGTGATTCAATAGATAAACTTAAGCTTGAGCGGGATTTCAGCAGATACAACTACCTGAGTCTGGACTCGGCCAAAGTTAATGGAGTGGATGATGCAGCCAATTTCAGAACCGTCAGGGTAAGGCGGAATGATTTTATTACACTTAAAAATGGCTAGTGCTTGATTGCTCCATCAGAACTGCTGACAATCCTGACTTTTCTTTTAAGCATAACTTTCACTCCCTAAGGTTTTAGAATTACACAAGAATGTGTTACATTTTTATTAGTTTGGTTTTTCAGTACCTGGAGAATCATACTGGGTTACATAGGCCACACCTCACCAGAGCAAGCAATTTTACCATTTATCAAAAGGAGCTTACATATGTTATCCTGGAACTTGACTCTTGTAATGTTATATTTAAATTCCAAATGTTTTTATAGCCAGAGTTTTATAGCCAAAGTTAATTTCCAAGTGTGAAAACTGCCCTTGGATACTATTAAATCAGAACCGATTTTGAAACAGAAAATCTTGGTTTTGCTCAGTTTTAGAATGCTGATGTATACACCAGAATGATTAGCATTCCACATTCATTAGAAAGGGAATGATTTTACATAATACTCTTATTTTCTGTCTTTATGTGGCACATACTGTCAAAATTACTCCTATTATGAGATGATATGGTAACCGGGATTTACTTCCAAATGAGACAGCTGGGGTTGTGGGGATGACGGGGAGTAGGTTGCATTGTAGATTAAACAGGATTGGCATCGATTAATCCTTGTGGGTGAGTGAAAAGGACGTGGGGATTCTTTCCCTGTCCTCTCTTCTTTGGTGTATTTTGCAATTTTCATAACATCAAAATGTACATTACTACCATTGCCATATAGTTGAACTCCTTATTGTCATTATCATCATCATCATCATCATCATCATCATAATGATGCCAGCTGTTCTTTAAAAAGAAGCATCTCTCAGAGTATACCACTTTAACACTGTGCAAACATCCTTACATGGAAGCAGTAGTCTTTTGTCTCCTGGACATGATTTTGTTCAAGACTTGAGTCCAAGGACAGTTCTGTAACCACTCTGCCTGGCACATAGTTGGCACTCAATATAAATTTAGGAAAGAATGAGTGTCTCTTGTACCCATTCTTTCTTGGATGATGCGCTTACCTTTGCAAACCACAGTTTTTCTCATATGTGAAGTAAATGAAGGGTTTTCTTTGTTGAAGTTTGAGGAAGCTTCTTGTTCGGTTTTTCTACAGTTAGCAAGACCCCATATAAAAAAGGCAGATGTGGAAACCGAATTGCAGTGGTTAAAGTGGAGGCAGGGACCCAAGGCTCTGGCAGCCTCTTCTGTCTTGCTCTTTGCATGCCTCCCCACCCCGCCATCACAGGGTGTAAGGTACCCCTTGAATCCCAGTGTGCCACGGATAAAGATAACAGCCTTGTCTTAAGATTTGGGCTTTTTCCCCAGAAATAAATCTGTGTGATATGGTTCATTAAAAAACAAAACAAAAACAATAAAGAACTACAGAAATAAAATAGGTGCTTATTTTCTTCTCTTCCCAGAATGCCATGCAGATTGTGGGCTTTATGGATCATGAAGCCGAGTCTGTCTTGGAGGTGGTGGCGGCAGTGTTGAAACTGGGGAACATTGAGTTCAAGCCTGAATCTCGAGTGAACGGTTTAGATGAGAGCAAAATCAAAGATAAAAATGGTAAGTCAGTGGAGAATCACCTTGTTTAGGAAACTCATATTGACTTTCTGCCCAGTTTTAAATCTAGAAAGTAGAACTTTTGTTTTCCATTGGTTTGAAAAAACTTTCTAGTGAAACTGAACAGAAATAACATTGCAGTTAAGTTTTAAGCCTTTTAATTTATACAGGTTAGATTGTTGAGTTTGAGTGCGATTTAGAAGGAACAGCCTAAGCCTTGGTAATGATTATTAGTACACATATAGTCACCTCTTGTGTCCATCTTCCCCTGCTCCCCAACAGAGTTAAAAGAAATTTGCGAGTTGACTGGCATTGATCAGTCTGTTCTAGAACGAGCATTCAGTTTCCGAACAGTTGAAGCCAAGCAGGAGAAAGTTTCAACTACACTGAATGTGGCTCAGGTGGGTAAATCATAATGTACAGAAGAAGGTATTTTAAAATTTGGTGGTATTTCTATATGAAACTTTATTTTGCTGGCTAGTATCTCAACTGTCATACTAAGTTCCAAGCATTCTAGGCCGTGGAGATAGTGATCGACTAAATAGATAAGGATCCCCTTATCTTACCCTCAGAGAGCTTAAAATTCTGGCAGCGGGGAGCTGGATTATAACCAGCAGACATGATATATTTAATGCTATCTCAAACTACCTGGTGGTAAGTTCAGTGGACAAAGAGAAAAAGTAGAGCAGAGCCAGGGAGATCTATAGCTGCAGGGAAGGAGGCTCAGGGTGAGGTGGGAAAGGACTAGAGTGTTTTGAGTAAAAGAGTGGCAGGATCTGCCTTTTATGTCACAGGGTCATTCTAGCTGATTGTGGAGGGGACGGAGGGGAACAAGCAGCAGAACTTCCTGACTCAGAGATGATGGTGGCTTAGACCATGTGGTCACAGTGGCTGAGTCAGTAGGATGTGATCCCATCGTGGATCTATTTTGAAAGTGGGGCAGCAGGGCTTGCTCACGACTTGATGAATGATAGAAGAGTCAAGGAAGACTCAGTAGTTACGATTTACTGATTTGGAAAAGACAGTGGTAGAAGCCAGTTCTGTGGCCAAATGGCCAAATTGAACTCCTGGCCTTTCTTACTGTACCCCCTCTTTCCTCCACATTGAGGCCAATCAAGTGTTCTTAAGACACAGATTTGAGCTTCTACCTTCTTTCCTTTTGATTCAAGTTAAATGGACATCTGTTTGGATAGATGCATGATGGATGGATGGGCAGAACCAGGCAGCACTTGGAGCCTCTTGCAATGTAGAACTCTTTGTGCTGTACCTTAGAAATTTTCCTACCAGTCAATACTGGTCTGATCTGGAATTGTATGAGTAATTCAGGACTTTTCCCACTCAGGCCTACTTTGCTTATTCAACTGTATTCTTTGTCTCATCCTCCTTATAACTAGCTTTAGGCATTTGTAAGACAGTAGAGTTCACCCTCTCTCGTTCTAATTAAAGTTAGACTTTCCTGCTAACCCAATAATGCCTACCTTCCTTTGCTTTCTCTCAGCATTATGTCTTAATATGAGTTACTTGGACTGTGGAAGATACTATAATTTTATGTACATGGAGATTTGGTTTGTAGCAACCCTTCCCTGGTTGTGCTGTTATCTGTCTTTCTGAATTGCTGCATCTGCTGTCATGTCTGTCCACTTCAGCCCTTCTTTTCAAAGTCAGATGGAGAGTGACTGACTTCTGGAGAGGATGTTGAGAACCTGAACAGCACATGTGCCCACTTGGGCCCTTGGTAGGGAAGTAAGGGATTAGGAAAGGCTTCATGGAGAGATTGAAGGATTTAGGTGTATAAAGAACGGGTGAAAGGGCATTTCAAAAAGAATGCATTGAGAAAAGCCAGCTTTGGAGAACATATCAGAAACAGGATCAGTCAAGCTTGGCTAGAGCTTTAGGTTTGGGAAGAGAATTCAGAGCAGTGTGGCTGGGAAGGTTAAGTTTGGGGTCAGAGTGGAACGTCTCCAGCAGTGGTTCTTAGATTTGGGCATGCATCAAAATCACCTAGGTGACTGTTAAACACCCCTGGAGTTTTGATTCTGTGGGTCTGAGTTAGGATCTTTCCTTATTATTTATTTTTTGATACCAGGGGTTGAACCCAGGGGTGCTTAACCACTTAGCAACATCTCCATAATAAAAAGTTTTATTTTTTAAATTATGAGACAAATTTTTACTAAGTTGCCGAGACTAGCTTTGAACTTGCAGTCCTCCTGCCTCAGCTTCCCAACCTGCTGGGAAGGATCTGCGTTTCTAATAAGCACACAGTTGCCTCCACCACTACTGCTGCTGGCTCAGAGCCACCCTGTGTGGATGTTTTCAGTGGCCAGAGTTGAGGTTATTAAGTATATGTGATGCCATGAGAAAGCCTGCGTTGTTTAAGGAGCCCCTTTGGGGACCTGTCTTTTGGGTCTGTTTTTTTGTGTGTGTTTTGCTTGTTACTCATCCTCTGTGAAAACCCAACACAGGTACCTCTTTTTGATGAACTTGAGTTACTTTGTTATCACTGGTAGAAATTTTTCCACAAATTTGTAACCTTTGGATGAAAGAATTTGGCTTGAGATCCTCCATTTTTCAGCACCTTCATCAAGTATTGCTTTTTTTTTTTTTTTGTGGTGCTGGGGATTGAACCCAGGGCCTTGTGCTTGTAAGGCAAGCACTCCACCAACTGAGCTATATCCCCAGCTCCAAGTGTTGCTTTTGAATGTGGTGGTCAGTGTGTGCTTCTACCAATCTTACAGCCTGGCAGAGCTGGATTCCTACAAGTGTGATTTGTCTTATTAGCTTTTCCTTGCAGCTTCAATGCTTGGGCCCAGTATCATAGTTATTGCCCTGTGCCTCATTTTCCCCAGGGCATTCAGATGTTCCCCCAGATAGGATGACTAATATTGAAATAGTAGATACCCAAGACAGTTTTTTATTTTATTTCTACTGTATAACTCTCTCCTTGGCCTCCAAGGCCCTGTGTAATCAGACCTTACATGAGCTGTCAATTTGCTGTTTTCTAGTTCTCTTAGTGCTCTACTTATTTTTACCTGTTTGCCCATCACCCCCATGTCACTGCTCAGTTCATCTGCCTGCCTGAATAGCCACCCAGTTGTATCCTACCCAGGAAGCCTTCCTGAATCACTTGGGCCTCCAGATTCCCCTTCTCTGAACTCCTTTTTCTCTGCAGTTTGGTCTTGACCCTGCCATTGTTCTGTTCCATCAGCTTGATCTCCCTAGCTCCACTTCAAGCTTCTGGATGGTGGGTACCACATCTATCTCTGGGTCTCCACCTTCCTCAGCTCATTCCACCCAGGACTGTGCCTGACTTCTGCCATCTTCCAAGCAGATTCCACCTGGGGTTTCCTCTGTGAGCTTCACACAGCCACAGAAATGCTTAGTCTTTGCACAGTATGCTCAGAATCTGAGGATGAATCAGTGCCCTTGCTATTTCCCCTAATTTCTACATTCCTTGTAGATCCCTTCCCCTCATTTCTACTTTCCTTAGAATAAACATTCCAGCCCTTTCTGCTTTATAGGATATTGTGGGGATTAGGTGGCATGAATTGGACTCAGGACGTCAAGGGTAGCAAATTGACAGCCCCTGGGGCCAGAGGTAGCTCAGTAGGCATGTTTTATTTGACTAAAGGATAGTTTTTGCTTTTGTTTGGATTATTTGCTTTTTCAGTGTTGAATTTGAGTGCCTTTGACCTAGAATTTGTCTCCTTCCTGCTTCCTGTTCGTTCCTATCACACAGTCCCTGGGAGCCTTTGAGTTGAGGTTCCTCAAATGAACATTTGTTTGAAAGAAGCAAAGAAGACCAATACTGGCTGTGAATACACCTTAAAAACCATAAAACAATTTCCCAGAACAAGTTGTCACTGTTGTTCTATTGCACATTGAAATGGTGCTTTGTAGGAAGCAGAAAGTGTACAACTAAATAAAGCTGGATAACATCAGGATGAAAAAGGGTTTATTCACAAATACGTAGTGTTTTGGGATTGTGTGGTGTTTTGAGACAACTTAAATTTACAAGAAGAAAAGGGAAAGGTTTAAGAAATTATATGGGCTCATGAGACTGTAGTAGAGGAAATGGATACTTCAGAAATCATAATGAAACTTCATCTGTAGACTATGTGCCAAGCTCTGTGGTAAACGACAGTGAAAACTAGAAGAAAGGGTATTGAAGAAAGGATGTATATCCAAATTATGTTTCTCTGTCTTAGCAGTTTACATGCATCTTCTACTGTTGAATCATACCCTTGTCCCCTCTCCCCCCGCCCTTACTTGCTTTGCCGTTTTTTATTTATTTATTTATTTATTTATTTATTTATTTATTTATTTATTTATTTTTGATGCCAGTTTCCAGGTATATTTTCTATTCCTGATTAGAGCACCTGAGAGGTGGGGAGGGACATTTGGGTTTGACACCAAAGTGTCCAGTGAAGGGAGAAAGTGTTTCTTTTCTTCTGTGATCCCAGGGAAGTGAATCTGTTATTAATGTTATTATGCTTCATTGAGGTAGAAGTATGGAACAAGAATTCCCCCACAATCTAACAAGCTGTGCCCTCTATAAAATAAAAATGTACCAGTTTATTTTTTCAGCAAAACCTTACTCTCTACTTCCAAGTAGCAGACTTCACTCATAATGGCCAATGTGTTAAAAACAGAGGCAGAACTAGCTTTCTTCCCTAGGAGAGCTGGTGTTAACCTTGTCACTGGTGCTGTTCACCCTGGGCACCCATGCTAAGTCCTTCCAGCCTTTGGATTCTAAGATATACGTGTTGGGCTGCGCTATGGCTCAGTGGCACAGCACTTACCTAGTGCGCACAAGGCCCTGGGTTCCAAATCCAGCAATGCAAAAACAAAAACAGGAAATAAAACCAAAGACATGTATGCCTTTTCTGTCCTTTGTTCCTTCTTTGTCAAGTAGCCCTGGATAGCTCTAAAACTATTTACATAAACACATCAGGATTTTATCTTCATTGTACCAACTTTCACAATTGCACTATGGAAAGTTTTGAGCAAACACTCAAAAGACTGATTGCAAGGAAATTTACAGATTCCATCAGTTTGAAACATTTGAATGTGCTTTCATT
>JAJEJO010004429.1:212493-277251 GCA_020662805.1 Glaucomys volans
TATTTATTTATTTATTTATTTATTTATTTATTTATTTTTGATGCCAGTTTCCAGGTATATTTTCTATTCCTGATTAGAGCACCTGAGAGGTGGGGAGGGACTTTTGGGTTTGACACCAAAGTGTCCAGTGAAGGGAGAAAGTGTTTCTTTTCTTCTGTGATCCCAGGGAAGTGAATCTGTTATTAATGTTATTATGCTTCATTGAGGTAGAAGTATGGAACAAGAATTCCCCCACAATCTAACAAGCTGTGCCCTCTATAAAATAAAAATGTACCAGTTTATTTTTTCAGCAAAACCTTACTCTCTACTTCCAAGTAGCAGACTTCACTCATAATGGCCAATGTGTTAAAAACAGAGGCAGAACTAGCTTTCTTCCCTAGGAGAGCTGGTGTTAACCTTGTCACTGGTGCTGTTCACCCTGGGCACCCATGCTAAGTCCTTCCAGCCTTTGGATTCTAAGATATACGTGTTGGGCTGCGCTATGGCTCAGTGGCACAGCACTTACCTAGTGCGCACAAGGCCCTGGGTTCCAAATCCAGCAATGCAAAAACAAAAACAGGAAATAAAACCAAAGACATGTATGCCTTTTCTGTCCTTTGTTCCTTCTTTGTCAAGTAGCCCTGGATAGCTCTAAAACTATTTACATAAACACATCAGGATTTTATCTTCATTGTACCAACTTTCACAATTGCACTATGGAAAGTTTTGAGCAAACACTCAAAAGACTGATTGCAAGGAAATTTACAGATTCCATCAGTTTGAAACATTTGAATGTGCTTTCATTGTCCTTTCCTGTGTGTAGGAGTTTAAAAAAAAAATTGTTGTATTACATATGCAAATTTTTTATTTTCACACAATGAAACATTTCCATTTCATTACTCAATTTCATGACCATTTTTCTATGATGACTGTATAACATCATAGTTTATTTTATTATGTCCTTATTGTTGGACTTCTAAATTGCCTCTGGTTTCTCTCTGTTCTGTAACATTGAGATGAATATCTTTATGGCAAAAACTTGCAATATTTAGAATTAGTTTCCTGGGATGAAAAAAGGGAAAGTAACTGTGGTTTGCCTAATTCTCTTAACAGCTTGACTTCCCATCCAGAGTATAATAAAAATTAAATCTAAACGAAATTTGAAATAAAAGGACTTTAAATATTTTTTTTAAAATATTTTCATTAGTTTGTGGAAATTGAGCACTGTGGTAATTGTGGGTGTTAAGCTCTTCTTTTTCTTTTTTAATAGGCTTATTATGCCCGTGATGCGCTGGCTAAAAACCTCTACAGCAGGTTGTTTTCATGGTTGGTAAATAGAATCAACGAAAGCATTAAGGTACTCAATCTTTATAAGGAAAAAAAAAAAAGAAAAAGTTGTAATAAATGCTATTCACAGGATAAACATCTAGTTAGAGAAAGTTTAGTTTTATAATCAAGATAATTGATTGCTACTTAAAATAATTATTCCTTAAAAAGAATTAACCTGGCATAACATTGAAATTTGCTAGGAATTTTGTTTATTTTGTCTTCCATGTGTTTTATCTCACTGGTGAGTAGTCCAGCAGTCTTTGAAGGGTTACTTGAAGTCAGAATCCCAGGTCCCAGTTCTGGCTCATTTGCTAGCTAGTGCTAGCTAGTACAGCCAGCTAGCTGGCTGAAAAGGTCACTTTACCTTTCTGGGTACTGATATGTTGTTCTTTTAACAAGGGTATTGGACTATGTAATTGTGAAAGGCTATACCTTTTGTAAGATTTGGTCCTTTCTCTTTCTTTTTCTCTCATTCTCTTTCTTTCACTCTTTCTCTTTCTGTTTCTTTTTTTTTTCTTTCTATTTCTCTCCCTCCTGTCTTTTTCCTTCCTTTAATTAATACCACTAATGCCTTTTTAAAGTTGTCACCTATTATTAAAATTTCCATACCTATATCCTATACTTTTTTAAAAAACAACTAAATTACAATTATTCTTCTAGTTAAGAAAATAATTAACATGTCATATATGTCATTTCTAGTGTTATATTATACCTAAATTAACATTAATTTGAAACTTTTTTAAAGGCACAAACAAAAGTGAGAAAGAAGGTCATGGGGGTTTTGGACATTTATGGCTTCGAAATTTTTGAGGTAAGATTTTAACAGTTTCTAGTAGTATCTCTATTAAATTGGAACAGTTGGAAATGATATTTCATAAAGAGCATTTATGATAAGTAACTATGACTTTGCAGATGTAACAAAATTTGGTGGTATGTGTATGAAGTGCTGAAGCTATCATTTGGAGACATTGCTGTTTAAACAGAATTTCTTATATTAGTATTTGACTTTTGACGTTGCAAATTTAAAATTCTTACATTGAGACTTTTAATAAGCCACAGGATCATTACACCTGGGGCTATTCAATCATTTATAGGTTGTTTAGAAAGTGAGGCAGATTGGTGTCATGAAGAAAAGCCAGGAATGGGAGAACTGGGTGCTGTCTTGGTCTGAATAGGGCTGGTCACTTCAGCTCAGACTCAGAGAAAAATCCAGATCAGATGATTCCTTGAGTGTCATTCAGGTCTCATTGGGCTGTAATCTTACAATAAGGAATTCTGTAGAAGTCAAAATAATTTCTGCGGAAGTTCAGAATTAATTTTGAAAAAATTCCATGCTTGCTATAAATTAAATATTTAAACAATACATACTGAAATTTTCATTTTGTTGACTTTGACATTGAGAAACACATTAGGGACCTATTAAAACATAGTCACTCTTAGGAGCAGTGTTTAATTTGATTCAAGGAAATGACAAGTAGGTCAGGCTTCTCTCTCATTTCTCCCCACTACAAGTAATGATTTCTGAATTCCTTTAAGTAACCAGGCCTTGCCCAGAATGACCACCCAAAGAATTTATGTGGTCCAAAAATTTAGGGTGATAGAATTGCAAAAAAAAAAAATCAAGAGTGTCCCCTTCAGCTAACCCCCACCTTTCTAGCAAATTCCTTTTTCTGATAACATTCACGTTGATAATAGTACCTTCTCCCTAAGTTATGTTCCATTTTTAACAACTGGTCATAAATACTTACCAAGGGCTGATTGTGTGCCAGCATTTTGGTAAGTGCTGTGTGTATTGTCTGATTGAATTTTCAGAACAACCTCATGATATAGCAGCTGCTATATTCCCATTTTACAGATAAGAACATAAGGCTCTGAAGGTCAAGTGACTCCCCTACAGGAATGTGCCTACTAGCTAGTAGACAGAGGAACAAGACACCAGGCCTCCTAATATTTTCATTTATTATTTTATTTCCTACTAGGATTGAGACCACAGGCATTTCTTTACCTTTATCCCCAACTCGCAGGTTCCTCAGTATCTGGAAATAAGGAAAAAAACAAATGTTGTGATAAGTCTGTGACTCCCTGTGACTCTACCCTTCCCATCACTTCCATCACTTCCAGCTCTTGGCCAAGGTTGGGAGCTCTCCCAGATGAAGTGTGTGCTGGCAGCTGCCCCCCATAGAGTTCCCAGAACACAGCTCTTCAGCACAATGTCTCCTTGTACTAGTGCCCCTTTATCAAAATCTGCAAAGAAAAGCTGCCAGTCCCTTAGTAAAAGGGAAGAATTTGAGGTTTATAAGTTAGAGGAATTGCTTGTGCATACTCAGAAATCCCTCTGCCAAAATTAATCTTTCTAGCAAGACCTCAGGTTACTGTCACTTAATTGGCAGAATGTCAAAGTCATTCCTCATAGTTGGCAGGGAAAAAGATTTCTTACCTGGTATAGAGCTGATCTAAATTTAAATGGTCTCATGAGCAGGGTAGATGGTAAGCAGAGCTTTTACTAGAAAGTAGAAAAATATACAGTCAATATTGTTTGTAAAATTAAAAATACTGATTTTATTTTAATTTTGGCAGAAAAAAATGATTTATTGATCATAAGCCAGTGAGCAGGTGCTTATTAATGTCCTAACCCTACATGGAAACTTTTAAAAATAGATAATGGGGTTGTAATGGGATATCACTCTATTTCATCTTCCATTGTGTCCTGACATCTTATTACTTATGGGAAAAAAGACCTATTAGAACTCAAAGGAAACTGAGTTATATACCATGAGGACTTGGAATCATTTCTCAAGGTTTTGTTGAGTGCCTAATAAGGCCAGATACCAAATGGTAAACAAGACTAAGATGCCCTGGCCTCCTTGGAGCTTCCTGTTGCTCCCTGTGGGCAAATCCTATAGGGTAGGGAGATCTAATCAAGACACTAGGTTACTCTTTGAAAAGTGTGTTTGCTTATGGACCTAATCAGAAGAGAAATTGTAAGTCTTTGGGTAAAATATCCTTGAACTTGGCACTGAGCGAAATACTCTTGAGCAATCCAAAAATATTTTTCACTTATGATTAATTCAAGTCTCTAAGTGTCTTGATGAACTTGCCTTCTCTCTGCAAATGATCGTTTGTCATCATTTAGTGGTACTTCTTTCAGTGCCTCCAGGAACTTCAGTGAAGGAAAATGAGCACCATATGTTTATAATTCTCTTCTTCCATTCCTCAAAAAGAATATTTTTTTTTTTTTTTTCTCAAACTCAGCTGCATATTGGAATTACCTGGGGGACTTCTGAAAATTCAGATGTCCAGGCTGTATCCAGGGCAATATCAGAATCTTTAGGGGTGGGGCCGTGGCAACAGTATTTTTAAAGCTTCCGGGAGACTCTAGTGCATAGTCAAGGTTGAGACTAGTTGCTTTAGTAGATGGTGATCTCCAGAAAAAACTCTAAGTTCCAGACACATGTGATGGTCAAGCTGTCTGACCGCTTTGCAAAGTGCCCTTGTAAGATATCAGGCCTCACCCATTGTCTTGTCAATATCAAAATCAGATTTCTGCTTGTAATATGCCTCAAACCAAATAGGTTTACATTTTTACTATTTTTAAATGAAACTTTCAGCTGAGAGGGAATCCTGTCAATTATGTCAGTAGCAAATTTTCTGGTTGTCATAAAATCATTAAATGTTAATTTTTCCTTTTCATGTAGCAAATGCTTTATTTTTTTTTTCCATTTACCCCCTCCTAGTTTCTTGAGAGAATTAAGATTTGATTTTTTTTATAATTAATTGCTCTCTCCATTTTTCTGTCTAAACCTTCTCAGATTAATCATCAGTTTTTTTTTAAATTTTAGTTACAGATGGACACAATACCTTTATTTGCTTTATTCATTTTTATGTGATGCTGAGAATCAAACCCAGTGCTTCACACATACTAGGCAAGTGCTCTGCCACTGAGCCATATCCCCAACCTTTAATCATCCATCTTGATTTTTAATAAACAAAACCTGCTAATTTTTTAATTTTAAAATTTATTGGGGGAAATTCAGAAGAGAAATTCGGTAGGGTGCTTTTAGATACCTTTGTCTGCTTTTTGATACTGAATTACAGTGTTTTTCTTTTTTTAACAAATTATTCACAGACACGCCCCAGTTGGCAGCCTACACTTTTCCTGAATTCTTAGCAATATTAGAACATATGGGAATGTGAGGAAATACATAGTATTGAACCCTAGGAAGCCCCGCTAATTAAGAACTTAAGTATCACAAGCTGAAGTATGAGGGATCAGAATATGGAAGAAGTATTTGGAATCTATACCAATATACAAAGGAACAATTCTGTATTTTCATCCCAAGTGAAAATAAACTGATAAGAGTATAAATCAAACCTGGCCTTTGTTCTTCAGCAAAAACTGACTATAGAAATTAGGAGTCCTGCCTTTTAGAATGCTCTGGGCATCATTTTAAAATTTAGACAGTGGAAGTCCAGAATAGTTTTTAACGTGTCTAATTCTGCCTCAGTGACCCCACTAACAGTTCCCATGGAAACGTTTTCCTGCTGAGCTGGTGGGAACCTTTCACTCCCTTTGGTCCCTCTCTAAAGGGAAGGGGGAAACTGATGCATTAAACCATGGGATGATGACACACAGATTTGACTGCACAGCATTCCGGTACCAGCTGCGTGAATAAGCTCTGCCCTACCGGCTGCATGTGATCTGAAGTCAGTTTAGAAAACAGATTATGGAATGTTGATACTGAAAATAAGACGACATGAGCTAACATTCATAGAAGAACCTAGCTGTAAATTCTGGTAAAACATCGATCCAACTTTCCAAAGGAAGAAAATTATAATCCAAATAATCCACACAGTTAAATTTGGACGTTCTTAAAACTGAAAATATGGTCTTTGATTTCTGAGAAATATTTATGATATTCCCATAAAAGAAGAATGTTATTCTTTAAAAAATGATATTACATTCAAAAAAGTTAAGTTGAGCATTCTAGATTGATTCGGCTTGTTTTCTGAGTACTTATCTGATAGGTATTAAATTGGCAGGAAGTTCACTAGGAGAGTCATATTAATCATCAGTATTCCATGGACAAAAGCAGACAGCAGTAACTGATTATTTTGCTTTTCATACGGTTGAGCAGTTTCATCCAGGCAGAGTGCTAGTTATTTTTAATTTATGTACTCCTTACCATCTTACCCTAATTCACCTCATTGAAAATCCTGGTGTATAGTAAGATCATGATAGGCTAAACATAATGATCGTTCAAATAAAATAACCGAATACTTGGGTAAGAGACAGTAGCCTAATGAGTCTGTCACATGATTATAGGATTTGTTTTCTAAGTTGTTTCAGTTCTGTCTATAGTCAGTACCTTCTGTTCTAGTGTTTCACCTTCATTTTCTCCTTCATGTGCCAAAGAGCTTAAGAGTTAAAGAAGGAGACAAAATTTAAAGTAGATTTGAAAATGAAAGTGGGAACATAATGGGGAGGTGGGTGTTTTATTTTTATATATATACTCTTGATATGACTTTTTAAATTAAAGCCTATTGTAAAATATTTAAGAAGTCATTATAGTATTGTTTTTCTTACTAATTTACTATATTTGGGTATATACCTGGGAAGAAAAATGTCACATATTTAAAGGAAAGTTTTCTAAAACTTTAGCCACTCATTCAAATATGTTATTAACCAAAAGAGAATATTTAATGTTAAATGTTTTTATTTTATATTTTGAGGATATATTTTAAGTTTACTTTCTTGAAAAAGCAATTATTGCTTTGGTACCTTTTTCTTAACGATGGATTGTAATTAAGTGCTTTATATTGTTCTTTAAAAACAGTGATATAATTGGAGACTGCCAAAGACTTTACACCAAGTGATTTTTTTTTTTTTTTTTTTTTTTGGTACTGGGGATTGAACCCAGGGCACTCCACCACTGAGCCACATCCCCAAACCTATTTTGTATTTTTATTTAGAGATGGGGTCTCACTGAGTTGCTTAGGGCCTCGCTAAGTTGCTGAGGCTGGCTTTAAACTCACGATCCTCCTGCCTCAGCCTCCCAAGTTCTGGGATTACAGGTGTGCGCCACTGTGCCCAACACACCAAGTGAATTTTTACTAGGACCAACAGCACATTTTATAGCATTATTATAACGTGGTTTCTCTAAATTATTATATTAAACTCAAAATCCTGTAATTTTATATATTAATGAACTGTTTGATTTACTATGCAGGACACTTCATGGTAGTTAACTTTGGAATCCCATTTGACACATTATGTCCAAGATTTGACCTAAAATGAAAATGACCTAAGAAACATCTGTTAAATTTTTAATTCACAGTACTTTTTGCTTGAATAAGTTGTGGTCTTTTGAGTTTGACTGCTCACTGTTTCCAACACATGATATTCACCTGCAAACTTCCTCCTCTGTGACCGTTCCAAATACAGAGGGGACAGAGCTGCTCCTATATTTACCTCTGCCTTTTAATATTTATTGTTGCAGGTTTTTAAAAAATATCTGTCTTGGGCTGGGATTGTAGCTCTGTGGTAGTGCTTGGCTAGCACGTGTGAGGCACTGGGTTCGATCTTCAGCACCACATAAACAGAAATAAAATAAAGATATTGTGTCCATCTAAACTAAAAAAGTTAAAAAAAAAATCTGACTTCAAGAATATAAGATACCCCAAGTCTGTTCTATTGCCAAGGAGAATATGCATATAGGCCAGTACTTTTGATATTTTTTTTGAAATCTTTCCACGTGGAAGTTCATGATTGATACTTGGGAGGATAAACTAGTCATGAACTCTGCTGGGAGTATGATTTTCAGTTTCTTTGATGTTGAAAGGATGGACTCGTAGTCTAGAATTTTTTTCAACAGAAACCCTAGAGTTTCAAATCTTGGTGTATTATCTACTTCTAAATATAGAAAGTACTCTTCTCTCTCTCAGCCTGCAGGGTAAACACAGAGTGAAAAAGCGTGGAACACTAGCAGCTTGGTCTAAAGCGCTCTGTCAAGGATGGGGTTTGCTCTGAGTTTCACTCAAGGGATCATAAAATAAAATTCCCACAATGTACTTGTTTGCACATGTTTCTAAAAGTTTTAGTCTTATCTCTCAGTCTTTGTGGATAAATGTGGGTAAGACAGTAGATAAAAATTCCATGCATGGAGCATGGGTAGGAAACTGGAGACTAGAGATGAGTCATTGGCGAGGATCAGTTCTTGCCCACTTCCTCCTTTGGAGACTTTGATTCATGAGACTGACGTGTGGGAGAGGTGTTGGCTACTCATAGTTCTTGACAAACCAAAAAAAGTATTCAAATGTAAAGCTGCTTCAGGACCTTCCTATTCATGTGATGGCTTCTAGACTGAGCTATCTTATAAAGGGGCGGGAAACCCATGTTGAAAAGGTTATGTTGATTTAACACCTGTATAAATGAGAGATATGTTGGACTTGTATAAATTGGAGTTCTTTGAAAGGTTAAGAGGCTGATGCTTGATTTTTTGCAAATTATTGCTTGTTCTTTAAATTTTTGCAAGTCATTTTTTAATCATGTGTGAAAAGTCCCATTTCCCCCCCAAATTTGGACAGTGTCAACAATTGAAACTTATAGATCACAAGAAATTTGTCTTTGGCCTTTGTTTTCAGCAATAATTATTGCCCTGGCCATTTGGGAGTTTGGAGTTGTGTTTGTATTAGGTGGTTATTTCCACAAGGAAGTAAGTTAACCTCTGCATTGATGATCGTGGAATCCTCTTTTTGTTTTGGGAATTCTTTTGTTGTTTGAGTTTTAGCAATAGCATAAGGTAAGACATCAGGTTTTTGTTCTTAGGCCATCTCCAGGAGAACACTCTGTCCTTAACCATCTAATTTGTTTTGAAGGGAAGGCCTAGCAAGGTATACACAGGGGTGGGTCTCAGGGATGCGGGAAGTGAAGGTATTTCTGCCTCTTGCTGAATCTCTTCAGTAGTCAGTGATTTGCTCTTTCTTTCGACAGATGTGGGCCTTGGTTACATATCATGTGTTTCTTTTCCCTGGTCATTTAGAATTAGAAGCATTCTATTCTGAAGCTTTAGGGATTCTGGCAATTTATATGATTTATCATTATTTTAGTCAAACTTTTTATCCTGAATAGCTCTCCCCTAGCAGAACATACCTGAGACACCACATGTAGGTATGGTTGCCCTGTCTTTTGGATTGTTTGGATATGAATCTTGATCTAAAAAGTTTTACACCCATCAAAAATAATAGCCTGAGTGGTAAAAGCAGTCCTTTGCAACAATGAATAACTCTCAGTAAGTGCTTACTTTTAGAAGTCCATTGCTAATTAAGAACTGACTGCATTTTGTGTGATCTGTCCCTCTGCACCAGAATGCAGTAAGTATGAACCGTGTGCCGTGCCAGTCTGTCGCATGCTCCCGTGTTAATAGCCTCTTAGCTGTGTGAGTTTTGCAGTAAATGGTTGTTGATTAACTGTGTGGATATGAAATATAGAATCCGTACAGGAGTTTTTAAAGATTGATAGAAAATTTAATTTAGCTCTAACTTAATCCTTAAGTTGTGCTGTTAATTGTGAAGCTTTGCCTCTGGTCTCTAATCTTATGTGTATTTCATGATCCTATTTTAGAAGTGTATTGCAGGCTCTTCATAGCCACATAATGCATCTAAGGACACCAGTTGCTTTCTCCTTCATTCTCCTCATTATTTGTCATTTAAAAATTTAGCATAATTGTGTTGAAATAGCTCCTTAAGCACAGCCCTGCAAGTAACAAAAAGGATTTGCTCCATGCATTTATTTTTCAAAACGAACCAAAGATCTGCTTGTATTAGCCATTAAAATTGTGTTTTTCATTTGCAATAGTAGCATTATGTCAGGACATATTTTACCAAACTGAGAATGTTTAATTTTCTAACATAAAATGGCATTATGCTGGTTAAAATAATAAAAAGGCATTCATACCAGACTGCTAATCAAAATTGTTAGCTCTGAGCTTTTATAAACTGTGTGAAAATGATTATTTAAAAAAAATTATCTTTTAATAAGATCCTTCAGGGTTTTGAAAAAAACCAAACAAACTTTTATCCTTGACTAAATTTAGCATTTAGAAGATAGTCAGTGATAGTGCTTTCACATGTGTCATTTATGGTTTGGAGTAAAGCATTTCCTCAGATCGGGTCATTGCTGGTGACTAGAAATCCTTAGCTGACTTCCAGGAAAGAATGTGGTCACATGCTGCATCATAACTATCATCTTAAAATTTGTAAGAGGTAGAAACAAAGTTGAAGTTAAAAGATCGACTTTCAGAATATTCCATAACTTTACTGCTTTAGTCATTCATGTAGGGATGTGAGGACACCTTGGTCTGTAGAGTCTCAGTGAGCAGTGAGCTTCACTACCACCATTACACTTGGACCTCCTTGTTCTTTAGACCATGAGTATCTGCCTCAGTGGCCAGGGTTGCCTGGGGTGGAGTCTTCCTGTCCCTTGTTCCCATTGCCACCTTTTCTTGGCATATAGGAGACAGAAGGGTGAAAATGAGAAGCTTTATTTTCAGAACCACTGCTTCCAGGAAGGTGTGGGTCTAGGTGAAATGTACTCCTTCAACAGATTGTTTTTTGTGCCTTCAATATGTTCAGCCATACATAAAGCTCTGCCGATTATTCCAAGTGATTTAGGAGTTTCTATTACAATAGAGAACCCCTAACCTGAAGGAGAAACTGCCAAGACTCAATGATGAAGTGTTGACCTTCTGAGAAGAGAGAGGTTGTTTCTTGCTAGGGAGACGATTTCAGTATCTTAATTCCCTTTGGTCTCTATATGGTAGGCGCTTCATTCATTTACTCACTCACCTAGTCAACGCTGAGTACTGGGAGGCACGGGGCAGGCCTGGGAATAGGGTGAACAAGAGAGCATGATCAGCCTATGCCCTCAAGGAGCATGCAGTCAAGGGGTCATGACTGTGAAACAGGTCAATACATGTATCCACATGTATACACACATGTTCATGCAACACGGTGCCAGAGGGATCTGACCCTGGGTTGATGGGGAGAGTTCTCACCTCAGGAAAACTCTGTTGTGCTCTGAAGCCTCACCTGAGAATGGAAGATTGAGAAGTTGGTAATAGATTGTGACTCTCGCTATCTTTACTGATCATCAGAAGGAATTGTTGTTGTTTTTTTAACCTCGAGTGCTTCTCTGTCAACGAAAACGCTTTGTCCTTCCAATGCTGCATCATTTGTATATACTTCATTCATTCACTTACTCATGAGCCATTGCCCAGGTGCCTGCAGAGGGCAATGTCTGTCCTCGGAGCTTTGTGCTAGACCATGGTTAAGTCTGAAAGACAGTGTGTGGCATTTCTATGGATTGAGATGTCTGCATGTCATTGTTAGGGGAAGCCAGTGGCATGGTTTATAAGTCTTCTTCATTTTTTCCATACAGGACAACAGTTTTGAGCAGTTCATTATCAATTATTGTAATGAAAAGCTACAGCAAATCTTCATTGAGCTTACTCTTAAAGAAGAGCAGGAGGAATACATACGGGAGGTAATACAGAAATGCTTCTTAAAAATATTGTTCCTGTTTTACTCATAATTTAAATCCTGGAGTCAGAACACTGTCTAAAATAGAGACTGTAGAATCAACTTTATCGAAGTTTAATCATACTGTGTCTTTTAAAAATCTGTTTGATATGACATCTGTCCTCACTGGGATTTTCTTTGGTACTCTGCAGCTGGTGTCCAATAAAATGCCTGGCACATAATAGGTAATCAATAAATATCCACTGATGGACTATAGTCTCATGGGATCAAGTGTAATGATGTGAAATAATAGTATATTAAGAAGGAAGTCAGAGATGAATGAACAAACTGTTGTGCATTAGAAAGAATGTCACTGATATACACAGTAGCGTGGATGACACTCAAAGGCATTGTGCTAAGTGGCAGACACCAGATTAGAAAAGGCTGTATCCTGGATGATTCCTTTTGGTCACTCTAGAAAAGGCAAAGCTATAGAGACCAATTGCCTGTAGAAGGCCCCTACAGTTGGTGGCTGCAAGCAGACTGAAGTTGTGGCGGGGTATGACTGCAAAGGGACTGTGTGAGGGAATTTGAGGGACTGATTGTAGTGGTGGTCACATGACAATGTGCATTTGCCAAAACTTTGAGAACTGTATACCAGAAAAAGTATCACTTTAAGTAGATTAAAAAATATTTTGAGACTTTGCTCAATCTTAAATAACATTGATTTTCAAAATTTATAATAAAAATAAGTAACATTGGTCAAGTGTTTACTATATACCAGGTATTTTATTAAGTGCAACATGTGGGTTATCTCACTTAATATAATTTAACAATAACCAGAGTAATGTCTGTAAAGCTCCTTTGTCTTTTTTTTTTTTTTTTTTTTTGGTGGTGGTGCTTCTGTGGATCAGCAAAGTCCTTTCATCTTTAATTCTATACCACATTTGCTTTTCACGCTTTAATTTTATAAATGGCCATTTTTTCCCAAGTATGCAATTATTTCTTTCAAAAAATAAAAGGAATTATTTTATTGTATTTGTATTTTTACTTATTTTATCTCCTTTTCATTTGTTTTAATAACATTTTAGCAATATCATTACTAAAATTGCCTATTTTTCTTCATTTTCTATAGTGTTGTTTTAAACCATTAAGGACACTGAATCTTGTTTTTTAATCTCTCAATATATATTTTTCTAATGTGATTATTAATCCTGTGACTTACTAAAACTATCTATTTACTCTTAAACTCAATCAGAAATATTTCATCTTTGTTTTAGAATGATCATTATACTTTAAAATGTTTCATACTTGTCTGGCACCTTTGGATGATGTAAATATCTTAAAAGCAAGAATCATGCTCTTCCTGTGTTCTCATCATAAAGAGGATACCCAAACTTTGATGTGTATCTTAAAAACAGTTTGTACAGATGTCTAAAACACTTCTTGGAGTATATAGGAAGAACCCTAGTTTGCTTTATCAATTACATTTCTTCCCCTTAGAAGAAAAATAAATGTTTACACTTAGGGATGCAGTGTAAGCAGACACAGAGTGATTGTACTTGGCCTTGCTGACTTGGCTTTGTAGCTAGTGGTAGAGCCAGTGCATACGTTTTCATGTTTTTCCATATGTTGAAAATACTTTGTCTTAGCACTGGGCTTTTTGTACACTAGAAATAGTTAACTGCCCTTCAGCTTAGATTGACTCTAAAATTAATTTTTTCTTTGTGATGAGAAATAAAGATCAGAAAAAGTCTAGGCCTTAGATTCCTGGGATCAAGTTCTGCCTTATTTCCTTATAAACATTGTAAATATACACAAAGTAATATTGACCCAATGGCCTGTCCATTGGGCCCAGAGCCAGTGAAGTGCATGGGAAATGGCCCCAGATGGGAGAGTGGAATGGGAGGCGGGCTTGGAACAGGTCAAGGGCATCCACTGCAATCAGATTTTGTCGCTGGTGAACTGCTGCTGGAACTAAGTTTTTAAAAGAGAACCAGAAGATGACGTTTGCAGCACCAGTTCTATAAGAAAATAAATTGAGAGAGAAAGAGAAATTTGGTTAGATGGGTGAAGTTTTCTTTTGAATGGTGGTTTTGTGGCATCATCATGCAGATTTGATTTTGTTCTGTTTTGTCTTTTAGGACATAGAGTGGACTCACATTGACTACTTCAATAATGCTATCATTTGTGACCTAATAGAAAATGTAAGTACTTTCCTAAAGAAATTGACAGTAATATAATTCACTATATAGAAATGAGCTCCCTGCCTTGGATGTTAAGCATCTGTGTTTTCACTATTTTACCCTTTTTTTTTAAGGAGCTACAATGTTCTGGAGGCTCTACTGTAGTCCTCAGAGATCACTCAGTTTGTGAACACACAAATGGGTAGCCGGACCTTTTGGTCCTTAGCCAGAATCCCCCATGCTGATCCTACTGCCATATCAAAATGCTTTCATGACCTTCAGAGGTTAGACCCCTAAATGCACCATCTTTTCTTGTGTGATTGGAAACCAAATATAATCCATGGTTCCTGGGAACATGAGTACTGATCCGAGAAGGTTCAGAGTAGTCTACTTCATTTCTAAAACTCTAGTGACCTCCTATTATACTGTACCAGTTAAGATAAAGGCGGAAAAGGGACAGTCCCTGGAGCTGAATTAACTGGGCCACCGGAAATGGCTCAGGTACAGGCCTAACATCAATTCAAAGAACATATACAAGAGGGTAATTCATGTGTGACTGCAAGTGACTAGGTGCTCTGGGATTTTTCAGGTGACCCAAGTATGTGTGCAAGTAAGAAAAGGCTCCAAGTGTGAAAAAGTATTGAATAATTTTTAGAAAACTTCCTGAGCTCAAGATACTTGTTTTAAAATCATATTCTATGGTTTATTATAAATGGATTAATTGTAGGAAGACCTGTTTGTGTGTGAAAACAGGAAACTCTTTTGTTTCATGCTTCGGATTACTAATACCCTGGAACTTGATAAAGTGATTCAGACAATGTGTACCCTTGTCCTTCAGTCTTTATAGCTGTCAGGGCAGGTTAATGCTGTGTTTCAGGAATGCCATCACAGGCTCTGAAGGTACAGCAAACCATTTCAAGTCCTCTTGAGTAAGTCCTTTTGGAAATTACATAATCAGCTAGTGTTTTTTCCAACAGTATTCAAGATATTCTTGAAAGCTGCATCTTGGATTAAATTAATTAAATAATGACTACTTTTCAATAAAAAATGAACTTTGTTTTAAAATATCTGGCCAGTGTTAGAATGAAAACACCAACAATCCACATAAAGAATTTAAAGCTTTTGCCTAAAATCTAGAAAATCGGTAGATTTCCTGAAATTTTTTTCCTGGTAAATTTTGTCACCAATGTAATTTGGTAACTTTTAAAATTCCTAAGTAACATTTTTTTCCCCATAAATGGTGCACTGATTATTTCCCTTCAGGAAGGGGGAAAGAAAAGCAATATGCTTAACTTCGATCATCTCAGCCCAAAATCCCCTTGCATATATGATTGAAGAAACTCATGTTCATTTTAAGAGCCTGGGTACATAAGGGAAGTGCTTCCTTCCAGAGCCATTAAACAATAATGTTTATTCTGGGGATGTTATGAACACTCTTGATTCCTGAGAGTCCACACTTCCCCTGGGTTTTGTGTGGAATGAATACATGCTGGTCACAGGATGTCATGGGCTTGTGAGGAAAAGGGGAGAGGAATGGGAGCCTTTGCCTTGGTGGAAGTGGGTGGGGTTGATGGTCAGTGAGTGGCTTGTTTTTGGAATAAAGACTTATGGGCCTATAGGGCAATCCAAGGAACAGCATCTTGTATTTAGCAAAATAGATTTGACTCCTGATTCAGTTTAGCACTGAATTCTCTTGAAGTAAATATGATCATAGAGTCTAAAGACACAAATAAATTGTCACTCATGTTTAATATCCATTTAGAAATTTTATATAGAATTCTAAAAGATAGTCTTGAAAATAGCTTGATTCCAATGATCATTAAAAGCAGAATTCCAAATCATAGCATTTTATTTTGAATACATGAACAATTTGGAAACGTGAAATTAATTTAATTCCTAAGGCATGAATTTAATAATGGCTTTAGGAGGCTTCTTTGTGATTTTTGACATGTTATGGAAACTGCATTGTCACATTTGTTTCTGACTTTCTAACTCGTTTTTGAATCTTGGATGTCTAATGAATTTCAGTTTTGCTAAGGTGGCAGAGGTGACTCCCTGACCCTGTTCTGTCAGGGGAGGAAGACACTAATACGGACACTTCCACCTACGCACACCTGGGACACTGGGAAAGAGCTGACTTGTGTGGATTATGTTGGTTGTTTTTATTCTCTGCTGTTTTGTTGTAACTGAACGGAATTTTTTTTGTGACTAAGTTGATTGTGTTTGATAGTGTAATTAGGACTAATTATTAAAACAATACAGTGAGGAAGGAAGGAAACATTTTTATTTCCTTTCTCCCAGAACACAAATGGAATCCTGGCCATGCTGGATGAAGAGTGCCTGAGGCCCGGCACAGTCACTGATGAGACCTTCTTAGAAAAGCTGAACCAAGTATGCGCCACTCACCAGCACTTTGAGAGCAGGATGAGCAAGTGCTCCCGGTTCCTCAATGACACGTCTCTGCCTCACAGCTGCTTCAGAATCCAGCATTACGCAGGCAAGGTATGGGGGCTGAGCATTCCCACAGGGAGAGCATACCACAGAGACCGGTGTTCCGCTGAGACTAAATGGACCACAATCCGGTGATCAGTGTTTAACAGAAATTGGATCTGGTCCATGCAGAACAAAATCCTGTTAATACGGAGAACTGAAAGCAAAGTCAGTGGACGTAACGAACAGTCAACATATTTTTAAAATCAACTTCATTATTTTCAAATGCTAAGCTCTCCTAAAAAAAAAAACCCAAACTATCTGTACGAATAAAGGAGATTAGTCAGTAAAAATTGGAAATCATTGAACACTACTCTTAGAGTAGGTTTTGACAGCACAAGCTACTTAGCAAAAGTAATGAATTCTTAGATTGAGATTTTGAAATAACATTGGAAAAGATATCTGCCTTTTTTTAAAAGAAACACTTATTTACTTGGTTAATATTGAGGGAATTAATTGTATGTCATCAAATCCATAAAGATAATGTTAAAAAACAGTTTTGATAGTAGTTTAATTTTTAGATGTCTAAAAATTAAATATCAATTATAGATTATAAAATATTGATTAGAGCTAATACTTTCTTTGTTATAAATAAGATTTTATGCTTCAAAAGGGAAAACCATAATTATGTATTTAATAAAAATTAGATAAATATAGTATCTGAACTATTTCATTTCAAATTTATTTTTTCCATTAGCCATTGTTATTAAAAGATACATTTCTGATCAGTTTCTGCTGCTTGAGGATGTTTCTGAAAATGTTACTGTTGTTTGTTTCCCTATTTTTTAAACAGACTAGATTTAGCACATGTGAACCAAAAAATAAAAGTAAATCTCAAAATATGTTAAAACACCAAAAAAAAAAAAAAATCTAAAATCCTTTGAAAATGTTATGATAACACTTGTGGAGTTAATTCTTGCAAATCTTGAAGAGTAATAGAATTTATTTTGATCTCTTCTGAGATGAAATGAGATTTAAACTTGGAGGCAAATTTGACATCAGTGTGCCTGATGGGGGTTTTGAAGGTGAAGGAGGTAGCTGCGGTGTAGATAGTCACTTGGTGTTACTGTGTGCATCGTGCCCACCTCGAGTCCTCTGTGCTGCTCCTAGGTGCTGTACCAGGTGGAGGGATTTGTTGACAAAAACAATGACCTTCTCTATCGAGACCTGTCCCAAGCCATGTGGAAGGCTGGTCACGCCCTCATCAAGTCTTTGTTCCCTGAAGGGAACCCTGCCAAAATCAACCTGAAAAGGCCCCCAACAGCAGGGTCACAATTCAAGGCATCGGTGGCCACGCTGATGAAAAACTTACAGACCAAGAACCCAAACTATATCAGGTATTTCTGGCACAAACAAATGCTTTGACAGTTCAAATGTGAGAACGTGCTCAAGGAATATCATTTTCCTGTTTGCTTCAATCTGAGTGTAGCCCAAGCACAGGACAACTAACACAGTTAAGAGTAAATAATATGATGTCTGGGGTGGGCTTGCTAAACGCTCTACTACCTTTCTTTCCCCCAAATATAAGGAAGGGGAAAAAAAATTGTGGTGGGGATAATAGATATTTCATGACACTGGATGGTTGACCCATAGGGGTTCTCAATTTTCTGTATGTTTAGTCTTTTTAAAATGACAAATTAAGGAACAAAACTTCAAGTATTCTCCTGGTCAGAGTTGGCAGAAAGCTTTTTTGTTGACATAACTGGATTCCTGTGATAGTGACTTCAGGCGCATTACTATCAAGGGCCAAGAGGCAGGAAGAGCTGGGGTTGCAACTCTGGTGAGTGTTAGGAAGTTGCACCCTTTGTTTCCAAGGAATGCTGTGGACCAGGAGAGCCACTGACTTCTAAAACGGCCTAAATTTTTTCAGGGCAATATAAAAGACTCCTTTAAAGCCTCTGGTCTCTTTCTTTCCTGCTGCTAGGACATCTTATTACTAACCTCAAGATTCAGGAAGGACCAACTAGGATGAGAGTTTGCCATATGTGTGAACAAGAAGACAGGAGGAATGTTCTCTGGTGGGTCACACCTGAGCCTACCCACACCCACTTTTAAAATTCAGTTATGAGGAAATCAGAGTAATGAATAGTTTTGTGTTTGGCTTGTTTACCTGATAGTTATACCAGAAAAAACTTAAACAGGCAAAATACTCTGGTTGGATTGCTATCAATTTAGAGCATAGT
This sequence comes from Glaucomys volans, assembly GCA_020662805.1. Taxonomy (NCBI): domain Eukaryota; kingdom Metazoa; phylum Chordata; class Mammalia; order Rodentia; family Sciuridae; genus Glaucomys; species Glaucomys volans. The sequence continues at coordinate 231,176 of JAJEJO010004429.1, forward strand.
TTAGGAGAAAATCTAGTTTCCAAAACAACCAGGAAATGTTCTGTGATCATTTGCTTTTGTTACTCTCCATTGAGTAGATTTTTTGAAAGCTGTGATTTATTGAGGTCATGTATATGGAGTGATATGCACAGATCCTAGGTGAACAGTTCAATTATTTTTTAACCATTCTATTTATGAGTTGGTAACCACCACCCAGGTTAAGACATAAACATTTCCACCATTGCATAAAGTTCCTTTATTCCTTCCTTTAGTGATTTTTCTAATACTAAGATTTTAAAAATAAACCATGAGGTTTTTAATGTATTATTACATGTTTTCTTCTTGAATCTTTGTAGTTTCAGATTTCATATTTAGGTTTATTCCTTTTCCCCAGATAGATATCCTGTTGCTTTGACACCATACATTGATAGGGAGAAAATCTTTTTTTCATCCAGTTGTCTTGGTAACTTTATTGATAATTAGTTGAATGTATGGGTAGGGATGTAGGTCTGAACTTACTAGGCTGATCCATTGATCTGTTTGTCCTTATTTAAGCCAAAGAGTGGGCACCAAGGCAAAACTAGTTAAGCCACCATAATTGTGGATATTTAACCATTGAATTAGGACAGGGGATTGCTGCAATATGATCCAGAACTAATAATGGCTTAAACAGGACCAACAGTTATTTTCTGTGTAACTCTTCAGTGTAAGAACTTCAGGGCTGATAGGTATGCTCCTTCAGGGCTGATAGGTATGCTTTCGTGGCTCTGCCATTTCCAGGTATTTTCCTCATTCCCATGACCAAAGATGGCTGTCCAACACATCAACTTTCACAGCCAGTGGTAAGCTGAAGTTCAGCTTAACTGGAAGAAAGGGACAGCAGTTCCTTTCCTTTTAAGCACACAGACAAATATTACAACAGCAAATATACTTCTGCTCTGATCCTAGTGGCCAGAGTTTGTTCACATGGCCACACCTACTTGCAAAGGAGGCTAGGAATATAGTCTTTATCTAGGCAACAAAACATTCCCTGTTGAAAAGACTAGAGCCAGGCATGGTTGTGCTTGCCTGCAATTCCAGCTGCTCAGAAAGCTGAGGTAGAAGGTTTGAAAGTTCAAGACCAGCCTGGGCAACTTGGCCTGTCTCAAAACACAATAAAAAGGGCTGGGGCTATAACTCAGTGGTAGAGTGTTTTCCTCACATGTGCCAGGCTCTGGGTTCAATCACCAGTACCATCACTACCCAGAGAGGGGGAGAGAGAGAGGGAGAGGCAATACCATGCTTTATCTTTTCATTGAGGTCTAATATATATTTATGAGTCTTAATTTCACGTGTTGTTGAATTTTCACATATGTATGCATGTGTGTTACCCAATTCAGACCAAAATAGAAAACATTTTCATCATCCCAGAAGGCTCCCTTGTTCCCCTTCCACCTTGATCCCCACAACTATCTCTTCCCAAAGATAACATTCCTGACTTGCTTTAGTTTTGCTTGAACTTGACCCAAATGGGATCATACTCTTGGCAGACTTCTTTCACTCAACAGGATGTCATTGGTGCTCTTCCATATCATTGCATTTATTAGTAGTTTGTTCTGTTTTTAAAAAAATTGCTACATATGTAGTATTTTAGTTTATTGTAAAATAGTTTGAAACCATTAAAAACTAAATGACTAGGTTTCCCATGAATACTGAGGAGTTATTTTGCTAGGAAATGATTAGACCCAGCATTTTGTATAACATAGCACCGCTGCGACCATAAAGGCAGAGTTTAAAACCTAAAATATTTGTAATCTTTTAGGTGTATCAAGCCGAATGATAAAAAAGCAGCACACATCTTCAATGAGGGTCTAGTATGTCATCAGATCAGGTACCTGGGTCTTCTGGAGAATGTGCGAGTGAGGCGAGCAGGCTATGCCTTTAGGCAGGCCTATGAACCTTGCCTAGAAAGATACAAAATGCTTTGTAAACAAACATGGCCTCATTGGAAAGGACCAGCAAGGTAAGAAGTTCATGACCATATGGAATAATGAATCTTTAAAGTATACAAATGACACTGTTTTTTCCCCCATATGCTATTATTCAGAACAGAATTATATGAAAATTGGTTTGTAGACTTCTATTAGAATACTTTTTTGACTAATTCTCATAGCGTCTCAGTTTTCTTTATGGTTAAAACAGGACCTTCCAAATCCGCATTTGGAACTTACATGTTGATAAATGTTTAAAATATACCTGTGGTTAATTTGTGAGAAGCAATTTGTACTTGGCATGTATGCTTGTGTCAAATCATGAAAGGGCAGAGTTAGAGGCATCGTGGATCAGTACTCTCATCTTTTTGCTTTTCACACGTGGAATTTAGCCCCAAAGAGAGTTGGTGGGTGGGGCAGTTTCCACTCTCTGCCCATGTCTGCCCTCATTGAGAAATAGATGCCAGGAGCAGATAGGATTCAGCTTCCGTGTTGTTGCTAGTCCAGCTGGATTAGAGAGCATGGCTTGGTCCTGGGACTGTGTGGCTTTCAGCTGGTCTGTCCTGAATTGTGCTCACATTCCAGTCCCAGAGAGTGTCATGGATACTGCAAGTCCAGTCCTCAGAGCATCTCTATCACCCAGTAGCTTCCCACATGCAGAAAGAACTTGTGTACTGGTGGGCAGCTGCTACAGGAGAAAAATCAGGCCTGGCCTCTGCAGTGACCTTGCTTCTGCTGTCACCAATCAGAGAATGCCCCTTCTCCTCAATACTGCAGGGAACCTATGTACCTGCTTCATGGACAAGGACAGCACTTGGATTTTCATTTCTCTATACTGATGTTGTCTCCTCATTCTCAGTGGACCTGGCCTTTCACAGGAACATCAGGAGTAATTAAGACAATACACCCTACCCCCTCTGTGTTATAAGAAGATTGAAAAATCCAGACATGTGGTGTGGTCTCTGACACCTAATTTAGTATCTAAATAATGTAGGATCTGGATAATATTTCAGTTCACACTGCTTATTTCTTGGGTATTATGGTAAACAAGTGTCAGAATACAAAACAGGTATTTGCTCCCTGCCTAGCATCTAGTGCACAGGTTGGAAGAATGAGTTAAGTTTTGAAAACTGACGTTGAAGCCATGATCCAGGCCTCATTCCCACTATGGAAGGCCCATGTTCTTTAGCATCCATTGACCTGGCTCTGAGCACTATCTCTTGGGTGTCTGAGGGGCAAGCACAATGTTTAAAATATTTAAGGATTCAATTAAATAGGTTCAGTATGGATCTGAGTTTCTTACCTAGCCAACTGACCCTGGTTGATACATGGATATGTATCTATTTGATACAAGTATTATCTGTGCTAATGAAATCAAGAAATTGGCTTTCATACCACATTTTCTTAGAGTGCATAGTTTTGAACCCAAATTTACTTTTTTAGTATTTAGTAGAGTTGGTTTAAATTTGTGGAATTTAGTCTTGAACTAAAGAATGATTACTTATAAATGAAGCTGAGAACCTGATATCATGATATAAGACAAAGCTGCTTATTGTAATGAGGAAAGTCATTGTTTTTATTTTTGTTTACTTTTCTTAGGTCTGGTGTGGAGGTTTTGTTTAATGAATTAGAGATTCCTGTAGAAGAATATTCCTTTGGTAGATCAAAGATATTCATCCGAAACCCAAGAACAGTATGTAACCAAAACCTTTATGCTCTGAATTTAAGTTAGAATCTCATAGGCAAGTTTTTCAAGTATAGTTAATTTCATGACATTACCTGAGATGCTTCTGTGAGTGCCACACTCCTGTGTTTATTTGCACATGTCTAAGCGATGGTGCAGTAAAGGTAGTGGGAGAATGTGTGTGTTATTTAGTACACATCAAATCTTCAATCCAAAGATTGTGCAGCACTTAAGAAGGCAGAAAGAAACTGTCACGACCAGATGAAACCTTCCTGATTTACATCAGCAGGAGGTAAAGCCAGTCTGTGTTACTTTGGAAGCTACAACTCTATTTTTAGAGGTATACAAAGACACAGTAATGAACATTTGTTAAAACTTAAAGAACACTTCTAAAATTCTACCATATAGAACTCCAAGGGAGCTTTTTCAAAAACAGATTGGAGTATGTTTAATTAGTGTAGCAGTTGATTTGATAATTTGGAAATTTGGAGAACTTGGGGAGTGTTTGAATTATTAAGAAGAGAGAATACGGCAGCATCCACCTCCCATCCCAGGTAGAGTGTCCCTTATCCTAAATATGCAGGTTCAGCTCTTGGATTTTTTTTTTATTATTATTATTTGTATTGATTTTACTGGCTATAATTCCCAATATAGAAATCTGAAACCCAGAGTGCCCCAAAATCCAGAACTTTTGAGCATCACATTGATACTGAACCATTTCAAGTTTTGAATTGTGGATGCTCACCCTAAACTAGTTTTGATTCTCATAGACAGTGTAAAGGTGTACTTAGGTTCAATTCAACTCCTCTCTGATTTGTCATGAATGCTTATCACTGGAATACAAACTGAATCTTTCAAGAATCCATCCAAATATTTTTCTCATGAGCCATGATCCATATCCTATTTAATTAATGTAGCTTGCCATTTTACCTTCTGAGAATTGCTGTCATATATGCCATGAGGTATTGGAGGATTTTTTATAAGACCACCTACCATTTCTTTTTTAGTTATTCAAATTAGAAGATCTGAGGAAGCAACGGCTGGAAGACTTGGCCACTCTCATTCAGAAGATTTATCGGGGCTGGAAATGTCGCACACACTTCCTGCTAATGAAGAAAAGTCAAATTGTGATTGCCGCCTGGTACAGGAGATATGCGGTGAGTCTCAGTTGTTTGTAATCTGATATACAGATGCTAATTTGCTGACAATTATCATGTACTTACTATGTGTGTAATTTTTACATATTTAGTTCTCTCAACATTTTAAGAACGATTCTCTTAGGATGCCTGAGAAAACTAAGGCATTGCTCTGTGAAGTGACTTCCCCGTGGTCACATATACCTGCAAAATGGCAGAATGAGGAGTTGAGTCCAAGGAAGTTTCCAAGCTTGACTTCGGTATATACTACACTGACTTCTACTGATCTAGATAAACATAGTGAGAGATTTACCTTTTTAATTTGGACTTCACATTGGAGGAGACAATGTCATTAACTCTCTCACTTGGGTTGGGTCAGTTTTCCAAAATGACTGACCCTTCTACATTTATCGTAGCAGCATTAAGATGGCTTTATTTACAGAAAACCAAAGCTGTGTTTTAGTAGAATTTTGGTTTTGGTTACAGGATTGAATTTTTGTCAGTCCTCATATATCTGGCCGTATTAACTCTGGGGAAAGATTCAATAATACAGTATGTTTACTTGATTAATATGGAATTCCTTTTTGGAAGTTTATTTCTCACTCTTTTGTAGACATTTGTTAGAGACACAACACAGGTTTGAAAGAAGCCTGAGATTACCCATAGGCTAGGTTGAAATTGAACCGTATTCTTAAAAAATGAATTTTAGTGATAAGAACACCTCTTCCAAGTGTTTTTTATTGTACACTTCTTTACTACAAAGTGAGTTGGAAAATGAATTAAATTTGGAGTCAAATCTCAGCTTATTCTTTTTTTTTTTTCAGTTACAGAGAGATTTTGCTATAAGGCAATCATGAAGACATTTTTTATGCTTATATATTCTTGTGTAATACATTTTAGTGTATTATTTCCAAGGTTTGGAAATGAGTGAGTTACTTAAATGATTAAACTAAAGAAAATGTGCTTGATTTTTAAAAGTGTCTTTAAAATTGTTTATCATTGTTAAAATACCACAACCAACTGGGGGTGCAGTGGCACACACCTGTAATCCCAGCCACTTGGGAATCTGAGGCAGGAGGATCACAAGTTCAAGGCCAGCGTGAATAACTTAATGAGACTCTACCTAACAAAATAAAAAAGGCTGAGGCTGTAGCTCAGTGGTAGAACACACCTAAGCAGGCATGAGACCCTGGGTTCAATCCCTAGGGCCATTAAAAAAAAAAAAAAAAAAAAAAAAGAGAGAGAGAGAGAGATACTACAACCACCAGTACAAGTTTTAAAGCATGAACTTATCTATCCATGTGAATGACAGGTTCATTTATGTGCATTCTGCAAAGGCATTGAGAACTATTGTCACTTAGTAGATGGCAGTGTGTTCTTCTCTACGCACACTACATTACTTAACTCTTCCACAGAGTCACAGTGCTGTTTTCTGTTTGGCTTAGAAAGGGAGAACCAACAAATAGTCAGTCTTCAAGACGCCCTTTTTACTATTCCTTATTTTGCAGTCATCAGGAAAATCCCAAGTTCAAGAGAGTACTGAATTCATCTATCTTAAATTCTACAAGTAGTTTTGAAACACCTGCTGTGCGAGGCTCTGGGAATAGTAAGGTGGATAAAATAGCCTAATCACTGACTTGCTAAAGTTTACACCTAGTAAGGGAGATATGCATCTGAGAAAATAAACAATCAGAACAATTGCAAATCATTGTGAGATAGAAATAGAGAACTGAGATCAAGAATAATGGAGATGGGATGTAACTTTAGATGGGACAGTGGTGGAGGACCTTCTTGGGAGGGGCCAGACAATACAGAGAACCAGAAACACCAAATAGTATTTGTAACCTCCCTCTAGTACAGAGCTTTTATATCATAGGGTGAAAAAAAGTCACCATAAATCATTAATTCACAATGGTAGATGTTATGAGCAGTATTGATTTGCAGAGTGGTAACAAACAGAAGTCCAATTTTATTTAGAGAAGGGTGTTACCGGGTACTGAACCCAGGGGTGCTTAACCACTGAGCCACATCCTCAGCCCTGTACATTTTTTATTTTGAGACAGGGTCTTGCTAAGTTACTTAGGACCTCGCTAAGTTGAAGTTGCTAAGGCTGCCTTTGAACTTGCAATCCTCCTGCCTCAGCCTCCTAAGCTTCTGAGATTACAGGCGTGCACCGTCACGCCCAGCATAATAGCCCCATTTTTAGAGAAAGCATTGACTTTCCTCTGGTGTTATAGCTGTTTCAACTTTGAATTGAATACCTCAACAGGTTAACTATGTGTCATTCAAGCCAGTGATCAATCTCAATATTTCCTCTCAACAAAGTAACTCAAGATTTTTTGAAATCTTGTCTTCAGTTACTAATTATTTTTAAATTATTCCATATTCTGTAATAGTTCATAGCTCCTTGAGATAAACTTTAAAGTTAGATATAGTTATTTTTCAGAATTTAGGAATTGAAAAAGAAAATGTAGAACTACCAAATGGGTGCCAGAAATTATGCTTGATCTTAGAGATTTAATTTGTTCATGTGAACTGGAATATTACTCTACGAGGAATCGTAGACATTTCCTAGCTCCTCTTTTGACCGCTAAGGAAATAAAGCCCAGAGAAGGTGAGTGGCTTATCTAAGGCACCAGGGTTTTCTGGGCTTTTCTCCCTGACTTCCTCCTGTTCTGCTGCCCATCTTTCCCATTTCCTCTGATCTTCCAAAATGAAGCCTAGGATCCTCTCACATCAGGGAAAAGGAGCTGAGCAACTAGTGCTTCCAGAATAAAAGATTGACAGCATGGCTGAATTTTCATCAGAGATGCCCACGTCTCAGCATATATTCCAGAGTAAATGCTGTAAGAGCATACTTTTCTAGGGAGTGTTCCAGAAGTTTCTACTCTGAGGCATCAGCCCTAGAAGTGAGCAAGGCCTCTAGGCATTGAGCCAAAGGATGGTGCCTTACTGGATCTTCCAATTTAACTTTCCCCTCCTGGCAGAAACCCCTGCTGTTCTGAGCCTTCTTCTTGCACTGTCTCTGTCACTCCCATGGATTGTTTCCTTTACATTGTTGACATGTGTCCTCTTTAAGTCCTTGAGGGCAAGAATGGAGTCGGCTCACCTTCATGATTCTGTTATAATGGGAGCTCCATATATAAACATTCAATTGATTGATATTGGTGTACAGAAATTTTTACCTGATTTCCTGTCTGGAAGCAAGGTGAAAACAATAAACCTAAAAGGAACTAGGGAGATTTGAGGTGGGCCCACTAAGTGGCATATGACAAGTGACACCAAGAAGAGAGAACACTCAAAAGCAGATGGGTCCATTCAGATTTTGAGGCTCTGCCTTAGAATGTGTAGAGCAGGTGATGACAGGGGTGGCTCCTGAGCCATTTGTTAGTTATCTGATTGGCATCTTGATGTGTATGTTGGATTTACTATAATAATTTTAGACTGTTTGTTATTTTGATTCTTTACATGTTTGCTTACAGCAGTGTGGATGATCCAAGAGTCCTTGTATTAAGTGAGTGAATATCCTTTCTCAGCCTTGCAGCATCCACATCACAGATATGTAAATACAGCTGCTAATATCTTCCCCTTTTATCCTACAGCAACAAAAGAGGTATCAGCAGATAAAGAGTTCTACCCTGGTAATTCAGTCCTATATCCGGGGTTGGAAGGTAAGTCTAAAAGAAGTATGCTTTGTTTATTTGGGGGTTTTGGGTTCTTCACAGAGGATAATGTATTTAGGCTCACCCTGCAGGGGAGGACTCCTCTGCCTCCTGCCTACCCGGTAAACAGTCCAATGAAAAGAATAAATATTATGAGCCAAGCAGGGGCCCTGGTGACCATGTCTTGGCTGCTTCCTTCTAACCAGCTTTCTTTTTGAGAGCTTTGTTCTCCAAGCAGGAAGTCCTTGAAATAATAGTGTATGTGATCTCAGTATTCCCTTGCCCCAGGTTTTTGACAGAAGCTGGGGTCCGGAAAGCTCTTATGGCCATTGCTTCCATGCCTGTGTATCCTGTGCAAACTCAGCCCCCCAGCCCAGAAATTTCCATACGACCATCTTGCAGACTGCCCCATAATGACTGAAAAATCCTGAACTCTGGCCATGTCTCCTGGAGGGAGGGTGAGAAGGGGTGGTCACAGTGGGTGACCTGGTTCTAGTCCTTCCTGCCACAGCTTAGTTCAGGGTTCAGTGAACTGTGTCTCATGCCCTACATCTAACCTGTGGCCTGATTTTTTTCAACCAGCAAGCCAAGAATGGCTTTTATATTTTTAAATGGTTGTTCATAAAAAGCAAAAGAAGAGATTTCATGACATTTTAATACAGAATTCAATGCCATTAAGATTTGTTGGGACATAATCACATTCATTCATTTCACAGACTGTCCAGCTGCTGTGGTTTAGCACTATAGCGGCAGTCAGGTGGTTGTGTGGTTGTGTTGGAGGCCATCTGACCTGCAAAGCCAAAAATATTTACCATCTCGCCCACTACTTAAAAAGTTCATGAACTGCCCGTTCAGGGCCTATTCTGACCACTTTCCTGTTGGGAGATTTTATGGAGTGGTCTGGATCCAGACAGGATGCTTTGAAGCTCTGGGTGTGTTCAGGCTTGGAATTACTTCAGAGGGTACAGCGTAGGCCAGGAGTCCAGCAGCATTGATGGACCTTTGTCTGAATTGACCACCAAGGCCTTGGTTGTCCCACAGAAGATGTCAGAATGCAAATCTGAGCACGCAGAGTAAGTGACTGCTGCCTACATGTTCTTCCCTGATCTCATTACTGGATCTTGGGATTTAGTTTACAGGTTAGAGACTTCAGAGGCAGGACCCAGAGTTCACCTACAATCCAGGTACTTTCCTGGCTTCCATAAAATCCATTCCCAGCCACTACTGAAAAGAAGCCCCTGGGTTTCGATCAGTATGGTCAATGTTATTAGCAAATTTTAAAAACCTCTTTTAAATGAAAAGAACAGCTATAGTTATATTGGTCATGATCAAAGAGGTACAGTGGACTGTATCTCAAAGGTCCCCTGACCACATTCTGAGACTCTCCTCTCCCTCTGATATGCATCAGCCTGCATCACTATGGTCAGATTTTCCTGTTGCAATCTCAGGCCAGGAAGCTCCTGTTCTCTTCTGGCAGGAGGCTACCCCGTCATGCTTAATGCTCTCATCATTGACTGTCTCTTAGTCAGTTCTGGACTTTGCAGCCCCAGCTTTCCTTTCTTTATGCTATTGATGTTTCACTGGGGTATGGGTGTTAGGACTTTCATCTCTTCTGGAATTTTCTCTTGGTCACTATGAATTTCTTTTTTCTTTTTCTTTCTTTTTTTTTTTTTTTAACATTCCCTTATTTGGGTAATTCTGTATTCTAGGCTCGAAAAATCCTACGGGAACTGAAACATCAAAAACGCTGTAAGGAGGCAGCCACAACCATTGCCGCCTACTGGCATGGGACCCAGGTAGGCCAGAGGCCCAGAGAAAGGCGATGGGCCGGGAGTGACGTGCACAGAGCCATGAACCCTCAGCTCCAGGGGCAGAACATGTTTCACTGGCTTAAGCTACTGAGCACGCATTTGCCTCTTGCTCTTTCCAACATTTTGGTGTGGGGTGGTGGCACATGCTTTTGCATTTACCGTTGGTGGTGACTGGTGTCTCTCTTTTTCTTTCTCCATTGGGAAGCAGCAGTAACCTTTCCTGCCTTAAACTTTTCTCTAACTCCTTTTCAAATGCATCACAGGCGCGAAGGGAACTGAGACGGCTGAAGGAGGAGGCTAGGAATAAACATGCTATTGCAGTTATTTGGGCTTACTGGCTTGGATCTAAGGTACTTGGTGCTCACATCCCATCACTCCATCCTGGAATTCTGCAGTAATCAATCTTTATCTCTAGCATACAAGGGGATGAATGATTACAATTAGTAGTGCATGTCCTAGCAGCCAGATTTAATAAACCTGGAGATGCGTCAGTAGTGTGCCTAGGAAGCTAAGGCATGTATAGACCAAACAACTAATTGCTTACTAATAAGGCACTAGTATATAGTTGCTCATTTTGAAAAACTCTTAAGTAACCTGCATGTTTGGTTTCTTGGTTCCTACTACCCCCAGCCCCAAATGATGTATGCTGGCAGTTTTTTAGAGGTTTATTTGGGGGGGGGGGGCATGTTCTGAATGTTAAGATTCGGACTTGAATCAGTCCTCCATATGTTGGCAATGAAAATGCCTTTAATGCATGCCTTAAAAAATTAATTCATGAATGAAATTGTATTTTTTTGCTCTCTGTGGCAGCTATTAATTATTAAAAGCAAGATATTACATGTGAAAAGAGTTATCATCTGTGATTTCACAGAAAACTGTGTTCATGCAAAGCTAGCTATAATTGCCACTGAAGAATCCCAGGAATTTCACCATCAGCTGTTTGCTTTCAGAAACAAAGGCCTCCTGAAATGTTCTCCCTAATCCCCAGGCAGAGTCGTGGGCTCTGTGAACATTTCACATACCCCAAGGGACAAGGTTTTTAGATGTTTTTGTTACTTAGAAAACCAAAGGTCATCTTTGCTAAAAATGTGTATTCCAGTTAGAGACACAAATATCTACAGAGTCCTGTTTTTAAGTTTACCTTGTCAACATTATGAGCCCATCTTGTGAGAAAAAATGAGAAAAGTCATCCTTTGCCTGAATGAAGAACTTAGTTTGCCAAAACTAACCAAAAGTGTTCGTTGTTGTTTTTCCTAAAATATCTGTGAAAAACAAACTAGTTGCTTTTGTCATTTAAGGGAAATGTCCTAGCAGAGGCAGGACTCTTAGATGGTTTTTGCTGGGATTTCTCCATTGACAAAGCTGATTTCCCAGTCTAGGTACTAGGATGGCTTGAAAAACTAAGCCTATTTCTTTCATTTAAAATAGCATGCATTAATTTTTCCATAAGATTAATTTTCAAACCTGCAAGTTATTTCACTCTTTGCCTTGTTTCAGTCTCCAATATATTTCATTGTTTGGGACCTTGGCTAAAGTTTAATTTTTATACATACTACTTCTAATTTTTTTTAACTGAAAAGAATTCTTAAGTTTTTAAATTTTCTTTTTCTTTTTTGTTTGCACATCAGTGAAACAACCTCTATTCCTTCAAGTTTGCAATGGTTGTTCATGAGAGTTGCCTTTGTATTCATTGAAATGAGGTTCTTAGCCTCTGTGGCCCCATGTACTCTGAGGAAAAAGAAGTCTAGTGAAGTCACTGTGTCACTCACAGTTCTAAGGCTTCAGGGAGGAAATAAGAGAGTGGAGAAAGAAACAAAGAGAGAGCCAGAACAGGAGTAGAAAAAAAGAAGAATGGGCAGGGGAAATGAGGGGCAATTACCTTGGGTGCCACACAAATTGCCTTCTCTGGAGCAGAATCATCAACAGCCTCGCCAGCTTAACACTGATCCCTTGGGTTGAAGTGGTTTTGCACTATTCCTCTCGTTCTGGAATCCTATTCATAAATTGGCTCTTCTGTGTGGTGGGGTATCTTTTTCTGGTCATTTGTGCTATCTGCATTGGGCTGTCTCTTTTATTTACTATCTAAAACATTCTAGGCTCGAAGGGAATTGAAACGCTTGAAGGAGGAGGCTAGGCGTAAGCATGCGGTTGCTGTCATTTGGGCTTACTGGCTTGGACTGAAGGTACTTCCTCCACCACTTCTTTCTGTCCAGGGTGAACTCCATCCGTCAAGCCTAGCACCTACTAACCCTGAGAAAACTACTGATAATGCTTGCTGATGGTCTGCACAGTCTGTAAAATATCATCTTGCCTGATTTTCTTTTTGAGAAGAAACATGTATGCTAATATTTTTGTGATTTTAATTTAAGTAATAGGTGTCAAGTAGGTAACAGTGTGGCATATTTTATGCAAGACGCTTTGTCACCTGAGTTTAATTTTGTGTTATCTTTTGAGCCTATTTTTTATAATCATGAGATAGAGCACAGTGGTGGATTAAAAGCTCCCATGCCCACCCACAGTAACCAGCCTGGGCATGACAGGCGTCCTTTGCCTGCATTTGCCTCTCCTGCTCCATTAATGACTGCTTAGAGTCAGGCATTCTTCAGAAGCAACCATCATCATGCAGAAGGCCCTGGGTTCAATCCCCAGCACCAAAAAAGCAACCATCATTCTAACTGTTCAGCATAGACACCAAAGGGTTTCACATCAGTCAACTTACAGATTTTCATGAGTAAGATGACAGAGATCAGTGGATCATTCAGCTAATGAGAACTTTACATTCAAATGCCTTGTGATTAGGGCAGGTTTTACTCCAAAGTGATGTATTGCTGTAGTAGGATAAGGGTACACATAATTAAATATGTAAATACAGCTGAGCTCTGCAAACCTTTAGAATGACCAATATGAGCATTTGGCATTCTTAATATTCAACAACTAATCCCCATAACGAATCATCCATATTGCCTGTTAGGAATAATTAACTTCCCCCCCTTTTTTTTTTACAGTATTCCTTGTCATTAATTTTACTTTAATCTGATAACATTTAATCTTATTCTAAATATTTGAATATTAACTGAGAAATGATTAACTGAATCTGAACAACCCTTAGAAATATCCCTGAATCTTTGAACAATCTACATTTTTCCCTGAAAGTTCACCGTACAAACTTTAAGTAAAAAATCCTTTTTAATCCTGATTATTCATGAAGTAATTTTTGAAGTAATTAAGAAGTAACTTAAATGTGAATTTAACAGATGTTCTGTTTGAAGAATTCTGAACAAGTTCTGTAACTGCATTTTATAGAAGCCAAACAAAACTAAACATTTTTCCATTTTGGTCACATCTTCTAATTTGCATTCTAATTTTCATAAAAAAGAAGGGAAGTAAACAACATTGAGTCAGGATTTTTACTCTGTAATAATTTCCATCAGTAATAAATATGTTTATCTTCAGTTCTGAGTTTAATTGCATATCATTTCAAAATATTTTTGCATTCAAGGTGTGCATTAGCAACCTGCTGTACAAGCTCAGCTTGTAGATAAGTGTTACTTTAGCAGAAGTTAACTGGACTTATTCTGCTAATAGCTTTTCCCCCAGTTTCCAGTGAGATGAAAGTATTTTAATATGTTACCACTATTACTGTTATGGAATAAGATTAAACTTCTTTGAAGTTCAAAAATGAGATTAATTTGTCCTTTTTTTTTTTTTCTTAAGAAGAAGATTATATTGACATGAACGATAGTTTTGCCCTTTGAAATTATTTGATTTTCTTTTGGAAATGATTACAAAGTACACTGGACCCTTTTAGGACTCCTGGTGCCCATGAGGGGTCCCCATTGTATATGCCAGCTTGTTGTCACCAGCCTTTTACTGTATGTGACTATGTTTGGGGGAGAAATGGCCTGTCCTGTTTGTAGAATATCAAAAAGCATGTTGCAGTGAGCTCAGTTATAATGAGTTTCAAGTAGAAACAGTAGAACTTCTAATCCATGTTTAGAAATCTTCTCATGTAACTTGTTCCACTTTAATTTGTGTGCTTTCCTATGCTATTATAATATCAAGAAATTTTCAATTTCTTCATATCCCTTCTAGAATCATGAACTGAAGATTCAAAATAATTGTGAATGCAACAATTCTGTGGCTAAAAGGGAAATTATTAATGGAATATAAATACAAGGAAGAACTGCCTATATGGCATATGGCTAAAATTTTAAACCTTAATAATCTTCAGTTGTGTAGAGTGGGTCAGGAGCTCAAATGCACAGAGGGACAAACCGGGTGACCGACAGAGAAGCAGCAGGTGGAAGGTAGAGTAGGGCCTACAGGACTTGTGTGATTCGGAGCATGCCTGTCTCTTCAATAGCTCGCCTCTCTACTCTGGCCCACTACGTCCTTTTCTTGTAGGAATGAGGCTCACTGTTGCTAAACCTGAGAAAATTATGTAAGAAATCTTCAGTCGTAACTATTATGTAAAGTTCTTAACTTACAAATACTTATATAAGATATTTATCTACAAACTGAGTTTGGTTAGTAGGTTGGTAGCTTTCTAATGTAGAAGTATTTTGAACATGTGCATTTAAACCTAGGATATTGGAGACAAAAGAAAAAGCTACGTAATTCCTGGATTATTCAAATAGAGTAATATTTTGCTAAATACTGCTCTCTTATTTATGTCAGGATGATAAAAAATTCAGTATTTCTCTCTCACCTTCAAAGTTTAGCTGTATCATTCATTCAGCAAACACCTCATTTACTTATTGTTCTTCATTAGACAGTTTATGAAGTAAATTATAACCATGTAGCAAGGGAAAGTGTGAATCAAAACTATAATATGATATTTTAAGTGCTATTATAACATTAAGTATAAAGAGTAGAGATGACAGATAATAACTAAATGGAGGATAATGGTAGTTTAAAAGTTTCTTTTCAAATACTTACTTATAGCCACATTTAGTTCTCAGTGTACAGCACTGAAGTTCTATCTTCATATACAGGTTTTTGGAAATTTCAATATATTTCCTCAAATATTTTTCCCCATTCGTTAAAAAAAAATGAAGAGAGAACATCTTACATATTATTTTCTGACACATATTTTAATTTGTGACAAGTTTGCACAAATGTTTCTTGTCAAATCATCTATTTAAAAAACCTACTAATAGGATTTAAAACATCAATTCATTTTGATATTATCAGTTTGCATCTCTCAATTTATTTTTCTCTGACTTAAGATCTGCTATCTGAGTGTGCTTCCATTAGTTAACTCAACAGAAAGGACACTTATAAATTGCTTGTTTCACAAATTGTCTTTTTTTAAAAAGAGGTGTATCATTGTGATCACTTGCTGCTGCTTCTTCTTAAAGGTACGTAGGGAGTACAGGAAGTTCTTCAGAGCTAATGCCGGAAAGAAAATCTATGAGTTTACGCTTCAGAGAATTGTAAGTCGACACTTCATATATATGGCTAATTAACCTTATTGGATTCAGAATTTGCTAATGCTAACTCAATAAACTCAGTAAATTGTGAATTTTTTAAATTGACAATGTCTTTTTGGTAATGATTTTAAATCATAACTGTGGCTGGGTGCAGTAGTGCATACCTGTGATCCCAGTAACTCTGGAGTCTGAGGCAGGAGGATAATGAGTTCAAAGCCAGCCTCAGCAAAAGCGAGGTGCTAAGCAACTCAATGAGACTCTGTTTGTAAATAAAATACAGAGTAGGGCTGGGGATGTGGCTCAGTGGTTGAGCGCCCCTAAGTTCAATCCCTGGTACCCCCATACCCCAAAATCATAACTATAACAGTTAATAACCTTTTATGTCATTCCCCATGCTCCAAATTCAGGAAAATTGTGTCAGAAAGATGTTAGGGGCCCATCCATGATTAATAAAATTGTCATCTTATTTGACAGAAAAACTTTGAGGAAAGTGATTCACCAGAAAAGTCAGACTCTTCCTCTGTTCAACTGCATGACCTGCAGCAGGGCACAAATTAGGGGTGCAAGAGAGCAAGGCTGTGTGAGGCTGGTTTCTGAAGTCACCCTTTGTTTCTAGAGAAGTGTATGCAGTGGGCAAAAGAGTGCAAACACTGGGGTTGGCCCACACTGCTGCTTAAGATTTGTTACTTGAGCAAATTATTTAGCTTCTGCAAACCTTGTTTGGTCATCTGTAAAATGGGCATAATAATTGCACTAACCTCAGAGTTGTTGTGAGGATTAAAATGGAGTCATGCTATAAAGCTCTTACAGTGCCTGGCATATGAGGTACAGATGCTCCTCCACTTACGATGGGGCACTCTCATTAACTCATCATAAAATGAAGACATCCTGCTGAGAGTGCATTGAATAAGCCAGACCTACCAAACGTAGCCATAGCAGCACAACCCCCTGTGGAGTTTCAGTTGTGCACCCTCCTGATGCGGTCTGACTGGGTTGCACTCACTGCTGCTGCTCAACATCTGGAGAGCATTGGGCTACACGTCACTATTCCAGAAAAAGACCAAAATTCAAAGTATAGTTGCTACTGAATCCATTTTTGCATCATTGTAAAGTCAAAAAAATCACAAGCTAAACCATCATCAAATCGGGGATCATATGTCCTCTATAGCAGTGCTGTCCACTAGGACTTTCTACAGTAATGAACGTGTTCTATAACTTTGACATACAATAAAATATCTGCTTGCCAGATGTAGTTATTGAGCATTTGAAATGAAGTAGTGTGACTAGGAACTGAATTTTTAATTTATTTAATTTAAATTTCCAAACTTTTAAATACAAATAGTGGCTACTTACTTGACAGTACAACTCCATAGTGTTGGCTGATGTTAATACTGGTGTTCGTGTGACTATTTGAGTTAGTTTTCTCTTAACTGTAGTAGACTTTGATTTCCCCACTTAGCATGAAAGAATGGAATAGAGACTTCCCAGAGGAGTTACAGAGTTTTATGGACTAAAACTTGATAAATTCTACCGAAGACTGTGGTTCATTTGTTCATGGAGAATGTAAAACAGTGTCTTTTCTGGTATATTTTCCTCATCTGGTATCTTCTGTCAAACCCAACACAGGTACAAAAATACTTCTTGGAAATGAAAAATAAGATGCCTTCCTTATCGCCAATAGACAAGAATTGGCCATCCAGACCTTACCTATTCTTGGATTCCACTCACAAAGAACTAAAAAGAATTTTCCACTTGTGGAGGGTAAAAAAATGTCATGATCTATTTCTTGAGAGACTTATTATATATTTCAGGTGTTTGACATTTGTTATGTAAAATCAGACTTTTAACACATACTTCCTTGGCCTCAGAGGGACTTATTTGAGGACCTTGATGTTTTTGAGCCTTACGTTCACTGTCCTTGACTTTCTGAGGGAGATCCTTCAACAGCCTGTGAGGTCTCCTCTCAGCTGTGGTTAGAAGGAGGAGCGAGAGGCTGCACTGACTTTTTCTTCCAGGTTCCATTTCCTTGCAAGTGATCAAGTTGGTGTTTTTCTCTTTGTCTGAAGAAATATCATAGGAAATGGAAACTGTAAAATTTGAATATCTTCAAAGGAGATAGTTAAATCCTGCAGTTGTATGAGTTTATCAGATCTATTGAATACCTACGATCCACATATGAACACAACACTGGGATTGATGGGAAAAAGGCATTAAAGTGCCCTAAAAGAATGTCCTCTGCCTAAAATAAAGGGAAGCTGAAAATCTATTTTATATTGCCTTATATCTTAGTAGTCAATTTCATAGGAAAGTACAGCATGCAATTTAAGGTGCTGGGACACATGGGGTACTTGTTATAGATGTTGACTTTATTTCAGAAACTCAGTTCAACCAGATATGTGGATTGCTCAATATATGCAGTTATCACATGTAATAAGATCATTAGATGAAAGAGTTTATATTTAATCAAGGAATGATGAGTGGGTATATTTTCTAGGCAACACTTTTCTGCCCAGCAATATAGGCTTGTCCTTTATGTGTCAGGATCACACATGTATAGAGTGACATTATTGCTAATTAACCTGACAAGTGGGACTTGCTCAACATATAGAACTGAATTGAGTCTGTTCTGGAACAGATTCAACAACTTTTCAATTGTTCATCTCCCCCTTTGAGTCTGACATGGAAACTATTTTCAGAAAGTACAACAGGGACCTGATAATGCAAGGGTCTTCCCTCCCCTCCAACCCTTGGACAGGAGCTGGGGGTTGAGAAGCCTGTTTCATCCTGAAGGGAGTCTTTCTGTGGGAAGAATTAGCAGCAGTGCTAATGTTGTGCCTGAAGTTATTTCAGCAGTAGTATTCAACCCCACCTTTAACTGAATTTCAATTTCTTGAAACATTCATCTTAAAAGTCTGTCCATGCTCCTCCGGCCATCCCAGTCTTCTTTCACTGTGTCCTCAGAGTCAGGGTAAAGTGAGACTTCTCAGGTGTCCATCCACATTGTAAAGTGCTAGTAGGAGGATTTGTACTGGTGTTTTTCAAACTATTCATCGTAACATATTTGTGGGTCTTAAAATCAGTTTAGTAGATTACTACCAGGATTTTTAAATGAAATAACTACAGAATAAAAAATAGAGTGCACAACATACAGAATAAGTATTGTTTTGCAAAACTTTTGGATCATCTTCTGTGTGTGGGTATAAATCTGTGCACTGGGTTGCGAGGTCCAATGTTTACTTCCTGTTCTATTAAAGAGAGGGCCTCAGGAACTAACATCACAGCAGAATGAGTCTGCCCCTCACAGGGCCCATGCCAGTTGGGCCCTGGTGGGTTTGAAGAAGTATTCCCCATTCTACAATACAAGTAATAGTCTTTATGTTCTTTTTCAAGACCTACCTTTTAAAAATCAGAAAGGAGAAGTGTTTTTGGCCTCTTAAATGAATGCTTTTTACACTTCCACTTTTATTCTTATTGCTACTAAATTAACTTAGCATATTCAAGAACAAGTGATGGTTTATTTATACAAGTGATGTTTTCTTTTCTGTTGTTGTTTTTCTCCTAATATCTCACAGTGTAAAAAATACAGGGACCAATTCACAGACCAGCAGAAACTTATTTATGAAGAGAAGCTAGAAGCCAGTGAGCTCTTCAAGGACAAGAAGGCTTTATACCCATCTAGGTATTCTGGTTTTGCTTTACCTATAAAAGTCAATATTTTAAAACTTGTTCTCCAATATATATGAAAATCTTTCCTAGGAAGTTCAATTTCAGTAATAAATGAACAATTATTAATTTTGTGAATCATTTTCTAATCAGCTGGATGTGAATGCACATAAATACACTTGAGCAAGAACTTCCATAGTGTACTTTAATGAAATGAGATTACAGGTGGTTTTACTCTGTTAACCTGCATACTTTACTGAATAATTGGAAGTCATATAAAATAAAAACATATAGACTATTAAGATAAACTTGCAGTGTAAATTCCTATTTACAGAATTCTCTTTGCAGTATGCTGTAAATACCATTCCAATCTTCTTGCCCTAACAAGCTGGGTCAGAAACTCATTCGTAAGGTCAACAAAATGAAATAGTGAATTAGTCTTTGGGTGTTGCATAAGCACGGGTTTGTGGTGTCCTTCGGTCAGCTACCTCATGGGTCATGACTTCAGTGGCCTGTGCAGCAAGTTCAGCTACTTTATTATCAACACCACAACTCGGAAAAAGAAGGAACACAATTGCAAGTTTGGCAAGGGAAGTCCTTGGCAAAGACTGCTTATCTGAGTATCTGTGTATATCCTGCACCCATCATGTCCCCCCACAATTACTGTTTTCATCTGGCACTTATAAAAAAGTACTCATATAATTTCAAGTCAAAAATCTTCTAATTTCTTTTAGTAACAACTTTTTAACTTCTTCTAAAGAGTGACCTAGAAATAAAAATGTTATTATATTCTAAGTACTACTCACATGTATTTCATATACTGTCTCCATCTTCATACCTATTTGGAAGCTCTTCTTTTTAAAGGATAAAATGCATACAAGTTGCCAGTCTCATTGGCTTTAAATATTTTAAGTTGCACAGCTTCCTTGTTAGCTGATGTGGCTGTTCCAAGTGGTACTTACTCCCTCACATCCAACATGAATCTCGAGTCATCCCAAGTGCCTGCTCTGTGAAGCCTACTTCAGCAGGAAAACTGGATGCTTTCTCTAGCAACTTATGCCATTCAGCTTTCCTTTTATACACTGAGAAAGTCACCTTCTTAATGAACATTCCCTGTAGATGACTCTTAGAAACTGGAGGCTGGAGAGTACATTTTTGAGGAGGCAAAAAAAAGGCTCTTAGCACTTTTCATTATTTAAAACATGCTTGAATGTGAACACACAAAAAGTTAACTTTAATCCAAGTCCTTTTTGGGTAGTTTTTGTCGGTTGTCAGGGACGGTGGTGCTCTCACACCACCAGTAGTGGGAGAGGTGGAATAATTGGCCCTCCCACCACTCTTCGAAACAGCAGCTCCTATGGGCGTTGGCCTTTCATATCCCAGGAGCTGTGAAGCACTGGCCACCTACGTAGATTTTTTTCTTCCCTGATCCTCCACCCACGACCCAAGCATTTAAAGTTGTGTGTGCACACTGCCAGAATTGAATAGCTCAAATGAAGCCTGTAGATCTCTTGAAGCTGCAGTTTTTTCCCTTGGTGTCTTTGAAGAAATTGCCCTGAGACAGTCACCCCAGTGTTCAGGGAAATTTGACATCTTAGTGACACATGCATGGTTATACCTTTTGCCAGAAGTAATTTGTTTGAAAGAAAACTGCCCTGATTCTGAATGTGTGTCTTGGCCACTCTGTCCACTTGGAGGCACATCCTCGGAATCTCCACTGGGCTTCCTTGCACACCTTGCCTATTCAGAACCAGAGCTACATGGTGTACTAAGTGCTATATAGTTCCCTTCTTAAGTGATTACCCTAAATCCATTTTTCCCCAGAAGGCCTATTGATTTTCTTATTCTTTGTGAGAAAATGAAATTTTTCTTTGGAGAGGGTGATAGGAATGATTTCATTTCTTTTTTCAGTGCCACATATTGTTTAAAGGTGTTAGTAAATCCTCTGTGGGCAGCTGTTAACTTTATATTAACAGATTAGATGGAATTGCCTTTTCCTTCACATGAGGCCATGTACTTGAGTATGGCCCTTGTTGTTAGTGATTTCTTTCTTGATTCTTCCATGGGATAAGATATTTATTAAAGTCCTACCTACCAAATGCCATGATCACATCTAAAAATGTATTTGAAACAGTTTTAAGTTTTCATTTCCAACTTATATTTAGGACAGGTGCAAGTGAAATAAATAAAATAAATTGATATTACTTTTCATGAAGTTGGCAGGTACTTGACAACTGTAACTGACTTGTTTCTTTTTGTCTGTGGTACTTCCATTTGAAACCATTTCTAACATGCAGGAATTGTTTCTCCTTAGTGTTGGGCAGCCATTCCAAGGAGCTTACCTGGAAATCAACAAGAATCCCAAGTATAAGAAACTCAAAGATGCCATTGAAGAAAAGATCATCATTGCTGAAGTTGTAAACAAAATTAACCGTGCTAATGGGAAGGTAAAAATGCTAATTTTGAAAACTTGGGAGGCCTCCTTAGTTCTCTGAATGTTAAAATTACATTTCATATTCTCAGTGGAGTTAACTTGAGGTGATTTCACCTAACCTTTAGGCTTAGGCAGAATTTTGCTTGCTCTCTGAAATTTACATGAATTTAAGTTTGTTTTTCATCTCCTTTGTTGTGTTCTCAGTTTATACAGGTATACTCACTGAAAGATACTGGAATAAAATGTGCATTTCTGAAAATAACTTATGTTTTAAACTCGTAGACCATTTTGGGGTTCTTGTGATCACTGGTTTTATATCCCTTTTGGTTTTGTTTTAGAGTACATCCCGAATTTTCCTCTTAACAAATAATAATCTCCTTCTCGCTGATCAAAAGTCTGGACAAATCAAGTCAGAGGTTCCTCTGGTGGATGTGACCAAGGTATCAATGAGCTCACAAAATGACGGTTTCT
Source organism: Glaucomys volans (assembly GCA_020662805.1). Classification (NCBI taxonomy): domain Eukaryota; kingdom Metazoa; phylum Chordata; class Mammalia; order Rodentia; family Sciuridae; genus Glaucomys; species Glaucomys volans. The sequence goes on from JAJEJO010004429.1 coordinate 253,418, forward strand.
TCGCTGTCCACCTCAAGGAGGTAAAAGTTCACCTAGTGACTTGATGGGAATGTTTCTCCTTTTGTTCAATTTCTCAGCCATTGATTTAAAATTTTCCCTATCAGATTATTCCTGTTGCTTGATGTCCTCCCTACTGATTTGCAGATTTTGTCTGTGTTAACTCCTGTATAAAATCTCATGTTTGTTTTTTCAATAATTGAATAAGGTTAGTCCCTTTTATTGATTTGCTCACTTAATGTTTTAAATTATGTCTCTTCCTTTTGTTTCTTCTGTGTACCAACCTGCAAATGTCTTCTTGTTCATCTTTCATTTGGTTTATTTTTTTACCAAAGGACAAACTGCAAGAAAACCATCACCTAATGATTTTGACCTAAAGATTTTTTTTAATATTCATGCCTTTTGCTTAACCAGAACCTACTGGCTTAAATGAACTGGTTAAGTGTAGTAACTAGACTTGTTCTCAGTTACTGTGATGCCTCTGGCCATGTCATTTAACATTCATGAGCTACCCCAATTTTCTTATCTTTAAAATGAGTATAATAACTTCCCTACTTCATGACATTGCTATGAAGATTAAGTGATACTGTTTGGAAAGTGCTTAGCACAGTACCTCTCATGTAACACATCATTACTAAATACACAAATGTTAACAAATGTTAATCATATTTAGGGACATGCATCTAGGTAATATAGTGACACTGATGACTCCTAACAGAAAATCGCAAAAGCATACCTTAACCTGTTTTCCACCGTGCATCTTAACATAACGGGGGCATTCGGAGTCACAGGACAGTGATTCTTCACCTCAAGTACACATTAAAGCAGCATGATACTTTAAGAAATGCTGACTTTCAGAGCATACCCTAAGAATGAAACATAAGCATCCTATTTTTGAAAAGTACCCCCAGATGATTCCCCGGTACAGTTTAGGGTGATTGCTGCTGCTTTAGGATATTTGTTGCGAGTGTGATTATAGTTTTGTTTTTTTTTTTTTCAACCAAATCACCAAGGAGTTTTTTAAGTAGCTTTTTCAGATTGAGTCATGAGCTAGGTCACTGCTCCTTGATCCTGAAAGTACAGCTCCCCCTCCCAGGGATCTTGCTGTGGAGTCTTTTCATATTCAATGGCTGCTGTAGTGGAGCTGAGATCCTACTTCTCTAACACGTGATTCGTGATTCAGATGCTCCTGCTTGTCTGTCAACCAGCTTTGGTAGCAAGGGGTCAGATAACCTTATTCATGTGCCCTGGCCAGTTGGAAGAAGTACTGCTCTTGTCCTTACTGTTTACTTTGGGGAAATGGACTCCCGTGTCTGAAGTTTTAAGAAGACTGTAAATATGTTTTCAGCCAAGCCTGTAAACATTTTGCTCCTCAGCTGTCTTTAATTATCTCTGACTCTTGGCTTGTCCTTTCAGGGCTCAGAAGCAGCTAGCAAAGGAGACTTTCTCTTCAGTAGTGACCACCTAATTGAAATGGCCACCAAGCTATATCGCACAACTCTCAGCCAAACCAAACAGAAGCTCAATATTGAAATTTCTGATGAGTATGTTCATATATTGTTTAATATACCTTTTTGCTTTTAGTTTTATAATTTTAGTTCACCTCTCTGATCTCTCTCATTAATATAGCAACTACTTATGTACCTTATGTGTCTAATATTTGTGCTGGTTAAACGACAGGCAGTGGATGACACTGTCCAAGTCTCTACCTTGGGTACCTGACAATCTGGTGGGAAAGAAGATGCCCAAATAAAATAATAAGTAGGTGGTAAGGTTTGGGCTAGTGACAAATACTTGTGGTAGAGGAAAGTAAAGCAAGAATCAGAGGGGATTCTTCTTGACTGGGAGGTCAGGGAGTCCTCTTTGATACTGTGACTCCAGTAAGGGAGCGAGCCAGGCAGGAATCTCAAGAAATGTTTTGCAATGCAGAGCAGCAGCAGGTACAAAGGCACCGAGATGGGAGCAAACTTTGTAGCAGAGCAGATGGTAGAAGCCCCTGAAGAGAGAAACGGAGCTGGTCATGTAGCACTTGGTAACTGAGCAAAGTTGAGAGTTTATTAAGGATAATGGGAAGCCATTGTAGGTATTGAGTAAGGATGTGGCAGAATCTGATTTATTTCCAAAGATGGCTTTGGCTGCAATGTGGACAGTAACTATTGGGAGGCAGGGATCGAAGCAGAGAAAATAAGTTAGAAGACTCTCCGAGGCAAGGGTGAGGTGGAGAGAAGTAGCCAGCTTCTGAGAGTAATTTGAAGGAAAACTGTATTAAAGTGTATTAAAAATTGGGTGTGAGGCTTTAGGCGTGAGCCCATTTGTTGCAGAAGTAGATACTGAGGGTAGACAGGTTTAGAAGTGGCCGGGGAGATTCTGAAAGGTCACGTATGAGATGACTTTTTTTTATACTTTGGTAAAAGGCATTCCATGTTGACAAGGGTCTGTTAGTAGTGCTAAGACAGGTAAATTTGAAACTTGCTTTTTCTTCATTTCACATTTGTGTTTAAATTGTAAAGACTCATTATTTGCATATAGGATGGGGCATCCCACCATTTATTAAATATAGCCATGGGAGGTGTTTGAATGAATTTGAGTGACTAAATTGATTAATACTTAAATGATTATTTTTCAATTGAAAATTCACCAACTACTTATATACTTCTTTGCATGTGTTATAAAAAATTGATAACCAGATAGCTTACGAAGATTGTATTTTCTAATTCAGAGTGTTGCATGCTGGGGCCATAGCACAGTGGCAGGGCACTAGCCTGACACATTAAGGCCCTGGGTTTAGTCCCAGCACTACAAAAAAATAAATAAATAAAAGAGTTATGCAGTTTTTTAAAAATAAATTCATACCTATCTCTGCCCCTTTTGTGACTCATGCTCTCAATGATGTTATAGGATTTATAGTGCCTTCAGCTCATCCTCAATTCTCCCTGAACACTAGAGACATGGATGGGGCCGGAGATGGGGCTTTATGGGTACTCTACATTGGGAATGGATGTCTGGACTAAATCACTTGTTACTCTCTTATTAAAAAAATAAAGAATATTAGAAGAAAAAAAGATAATAGCAGGTTAAATTCCGATTAATTAAAGTTTTAACCTGTCAGGGCATGTCGAGTTTTAAACTCCCTTTGGTAGAGGTTTTGCATAATTTGGGATTCTGGGCTTGGTAGCTCCTGCCATTTCCTGCTCATCACAAGATCAAATTTATTCCAAGGTTGATACATTTCTCCTTGATACATGGATGAAGCAGCCTCATAGTTGGCCCATGGCATTAATAGGATCAGTCTTACCATAGTACTTCTCAGAACCCCTGAAATCTAGTTGCACACTTTGACTCTCCTGAGGGGCTTTGGAGGATGGCATGTACTGTGTTTCCCAAATGTGGTCAACCACAGAAGCCCTCCAGTGGCTGTCGTGGGCTATGTTCAGAGGCACACTACCCAGGAAGCCCTGTTGGGATGAGTTCACCTCTGGGCATCAGGGACCCTGCCTGTCAGAAAGGCATATGGTATTCTGGTGCCATAGGCTTTCAGTAAATAGTTGCATGGTGACAATGGTATGGTAGTATAGTGTGGCCAACATTGTCACTCCTGTCCTCTGGTTCCTGATGGTTGGTTGTTCTGATAAAAATAAAGCAGCTGATGGAAACTTGCTTAGCACCTGGGGAAGAAGTTTCCAGTGCAGTTCTTTCAGAACCCTGGAAGCTCTGAGACAGGAATTAGAAATCCCCTTTGAGAACATTTTAAACAAAAAAATTTAAGCCTTGGGCAGGGATACCTGGGTCTGTATTATCAGCCAGTGGTGGCTTTGCTCCATTCTCTTGCTAGCCGCAGAGAAGCAGCATCATAAACAGCTGACTAACTAACACTAACAGTGACTAACCCCTACCTCATCACAGTCTTTTCAGAAGGAGAAGTAGTGAGAAGTAGTGATTCTAACAAACCCAGTTTCTATAGTCATTATGGATAAACTGGACTTTGGTTTTCAGGAAGGGAGTCCCAACATAGAGTGCCCATTTGTTCCTTAGTGCAGTTTTTAACCTGCCCAGGTAGAAGTGAGAATTGAAATCATTGAGAGACTCAGATGGCATAATTCCTAGTCCTTAAACTCAAAAAAGGTTTAGTTGGTAAACATTGCATTTTGAGGATAAACTTTAGGTATATAGCATTTCTCAAAATGAAGTCCTAAATAAGGTGAAAACTATAGGGAATTTGTTCTATCAAACATGTTAAATATATGTATATCATTTAAGTTATACAGTTGTTTCTCTGAATATTTTAAATCCAAATAACTAGTCTATGTTCCGTTGAAATTCTAACTGGTATTATTGCTGCAAAATAATGCATTCCATGTAATTGCCGGAGCATGATTTTCAGTTTCCTCCTCTAAGAAAAGGAGGTAAATAGTAGTCGTCCCCTCCTAGGATTGTGTTACAGGTGAATTAATACAAGTAAGGGGGCAGGAGCAGTGTGGCACATGGTCCCCAGCACATTTTAGCTGTTGATATTTCTAACATGAATCTTGATCATGAGCTATGAACATGGCAACATTTAATGTATGTTAAAGTCAATAGGAAGAGAAGTGCCTACAACGCTGAATACACCACATATGATCATTGAAAATGAGAATGTAAAGTGTTGGATTTTTGAAGCATATGAATTTGTATTGATTTTGTTTTGAACTTTTTATTTCTTTGAGGCACATAAATAAAAGCATTCATGCCAGAAACATATCTCACATAGACAAATGGGGAACTATAGTTCTTCTTTCAGTCCTTTCAAGTTGAAAAGAAACAACCCATTTAAAAGGTCAGCCGACTATCCTTGTAAACAACCGATGCATTAGAAATTTTTGTGTCACGTTTCTCTCCAGAAATAATGTTTGCAAAACACACTCGTTAGGCCTTGAAACTAAGACTGATGTGTCCAAGTGAAGCTGTTTAGGCCCTTGCTGTTAATGTGTCTGTTAGTGACTTACTCAGTAATGTGCCAACAACCCAAAAGACCTTTTCCCTGAGAAACAGAGAAGACGTCATTATGGGATATTAATATGGTAGAGAGAAAAGGTCACTGGTTTTGAGATGGGAAGACCTGGTCCAGCTGTTCTACTCTCATGTCTCCCAAGAGATGCGTTCCCTGAGAGCAGGGCCCTTATTTTGTATCGCTGGCTATTTCTCACAGTTCTGGGTGTGAAGAACGAACTTGTGGACTGTCACTTGTCCCCTGCTGAAGGAAAGGTCTGCAGAAGGAAAGATTCAAACTAGAATATCGTTTTCTTAATGTATCACATATACCACTGTCGGGGCAAGAGGTAGTTTTAGGTGTGCTCTAAAGGATTTTTAATGTCTTAAATTTTTTTAATTTAAAGTGTGTGTGTGTGTGTGTGTGTGTGTGTGTGTTGGTACCGGGGATTGAACCCAGGGGTGCATAACCTCTGAGCCACATCCCCAGCCCTTTTTGAGACAGGGTCTTTCTAAGTTGTGGAAGCTGTCTTTGAACTTGTGATCCTCCTGCTTCAGCTTCTGAATCACTGGGATTACAGGCATATGCCACCATGGCCAGCTTTTATATAAATATTTTAATGAGTATTAAATGGCAGATCAAACTCATGACTTTATCATTCCGTAGGTCTCTATTGCTTTGAAATAATTTCAGCCATAAAAAAATTAACATAGTGTGCATGTGCAAATATGACAAAAATCGTGCAAGAAGTATGTGCACACCGTTTTTGGAGAGGATCTTGGCTCCTTCCTGTTCTGAAATTCTCAATTTCATTTCTCAATTTGTTGATAATTTAAGCAGACCCCTCCCCAGTTTATATTTTTGTCAGGAACAAGATGGAGATAGAACATGTTGGTCTTTCCTTTTGAAGCATGGAAATAATTATTCTCAGCTCTTCCTGCCCTTGTTGGAATTTGTTTAGTCAATGAGTTCTGGCTTACTTAGGGCTGAATGGCTACTGGAAGTGAAAGACACTGATACAATTCTGTGTTAAGAAGTGTTAATGAGAAGGGGCAATACTTGTCAAGATCAATATCCCATTAAGAAACAAAATCTAATGTTACTATAATTACCATCTGTTTTGTATATACCTTAATTTGTTTGATTCTTTTCTCCTAGGTTCCTGGTACAGTTCAGGCAGGACAAAGTATGTGTGAAGTTCATTCAGGGCAGCCAGAAAAATGGGAGTGTCCCAACGTGCAAACGAAAAAACAACCGTCTCCTTGAAGTTGCTGTCCCCTAACTGGCTCCTCCTCTCTGCTTTCATGGACTCCTTGTAATAGTGCAATTTTGTTTTGTTTTATTTTGTTTTATTTGGGGTTCATTGTATGTTTGGGAACTGCCAAAGGTTAACTGTTAGAGTCCCTTGGCAAAATAAAAGTATCTGACTAATCAATTTTTATTATTGTAATAGTTTAACCCTTAAATACACATTTTGTCCTGGGGCAGGATCGTAGAAACTAACAGCGTCTGTTTCTATGTCATACGTGTTTTCTCTTTAGTTACCATTTTAGATCTGTGTGCCCCTATATCAGTGTAGTACTCATAAATCATTAACACATGGAAGTGTAGGAAATGGTCTTAAAAGATAGTACATTCATTTATCAAATATTTATTGAATGCCCACTCTATGCTGGGCACTGTGCTAAATGGTATAAAAACTTACTAGGAGCCTTTTTACTTTTAAGGCCATTGCATTCTCTCTGGTGTGTGCTGGTTTAACAACAGCTGAGAAGGTTTGACAAGACTGAGACCAAAATAATAACTGCTAATGATGGACAGCATTGGTAGGAACCCTGTAACATGATCATAAAGAATACACACTTCAAGAAGGGCTGGTCCTAGGAGAAATAGAAATATGACTGGGTAAAACCCCTCTACATCTTTTTCTATTTGAAAAACAAAAACTGACATTCGAACAGGACATTTTATTTGTTCAGATCTCCTATAATTACTTTTAACAATAGAAAACAGAAGTCCTTCTTATTTTAGGAAAAGTGACAGAAGCAGTCTGGTAAGACCGTTTCTGTTTCTGGTGAACATCATATAGGATCCTAGTATGTTAATATCTGCAGTGTTGGTGTCACTGGAATTTGAATAGCTATTTTCCCAGCTAACACAGGTGAAGTTAGGCTGAAAGCCTCTCAGAGAGTGCCAGACATTCTGTATGATGTGCAATAAGCATCCAAGATCTCTTTTGAAAGTTTTATTTATAGTATACATTTTTGTATGAGAGAGGTGGTTGGTACAGGGTGCATATTTTAGTCAAGAATCAAAACTAAGTTTGTGTTAATTTGCAGGGCTTTTTTTCTCTCTCTCCTTTCTTTCAAATTTACAATAAGGATTCATTTGGGGAACTATATTTTAAACTTTGAAATCAAATTGTTTCTTATTTGGGAGGATAATGTACATACCTTGGTATCGTGTTAAATAATAAAATTGTTCTAATTTGGTGCCATTTGCTGGATCACAACTGTATTTTTGTATTCTAAACTATTTTCGTATGTTGTGTGTCAATGTATTGTCTCATAGAATGATTTTACAATCCAAACGTTATATGTTGTCTGTGCTAACTGAATTTCACTAATCTTTTATAAACCCGAAACAGTCATTGAAAATATTTTCCAAGGATTTTCTTTTGATTTTTGTACTTAAAAAAATTGCTAACATAAAGAAATTCTCAGGAGTCTTTGTGTTTATTGGTGCAGGTAGAGGATAAAATTCTCTTCATACTTTTCCACCATGTACCAAAAGTGGTAGATTGATCATTCCTGTAATAGGTGAATAGAAATTTGGAACTGAGAGTAGTTTTGATTTTTTAAAAATAGGGAATCCATTTACAGTGTTCAACATTACTAGTAAGTGTAAAAAGGTGTAATGTGCAAATTCTCAGTCCCATCAGTCACCCATCTGCTCTGTTCCTGTCCCTCCCCCAAAAAAGTTAACTTGTTTTCAGTTGCTTTTCTACTTTTTGCAGATGCTTGCAAGGAAATAGGACTGTAGATTTTTACCTTCCCCTGTGTTGGCAGACAAGCACTGTTTTGTTACTGCATAGTGTTACCTTGCCTTTCTCTGCCAGTGGAGGATCATGAAGAGCTCCTTGCTCTTCTTACTGAGCAGTCCTCCATGGTGTAGATGTGCCATGACTATTCACAGGTCTCCTAGTCGCCACCATTGGTAGCTTTCTGAATGGAGCTTCAGGATGGAAGTCCTGAATGAAAGTCTGCATGAAATGACTAACATTCTGTGAATCAATGTGTTTAATTTTCCCAGATATCTTATTTGCAGATTCTTCATTTGGAGTTAGCCAAAATAGCAGTTACCAACCACAGATTTTCCCAAGTATTTTTTTAAATAGAGAAATCACTTAATCGTAACCTGCATTGTGAGTGGTATGCAAGGATTTAGACTTCAAAAAGAAATGCAAAAATAAAAAGAGTGTACCACCTCTAAAAAAATCAATTACATTGTAAAATGGTATTTTAGATATATCAGGTTAAGTAAAATATTATTAAACTTTAAAAAGTTCACAAAGATATTTTCAATGAGAATTTTTCTTTAATAACTTCCATCACTTACAGTTTTTGTCACTGAAATATCCAATAATTTGGGGGCATAGAGCTCATTCTACATGAGCTATGCCTTTCCTTGGTGGGAAAAGTTGGCTGAAGTTCACCAGAAGGCTTTCCGTGTACCTAGGTACAGTGTGCCTTCCTAGAGTTCTTAGTACTTGGAGTACATGTAGTGAAGCCCTCTTTTCTTTTTCATGGAGCAAGCGATTAAGGAAAATGTATTTGCTGAGAGCAATTATTTGGAGATTTTCAATTTAGAAATAGGATATGAAGCCCTCTTTCTTAATCCTGAAGTTAGAATTGTCTGTACCTCTCTTGTCCTTTAGGAAACCCTCATATTCCCCACAGGAGAGAGCCACCATGACCAGGTGACCCCATACAGCAGTGTTTTCCAAATGTCATTGAGTGTCAGCCTGGATTAAATCCATAAGGAAAAGTTGTTTTAAGAAAGAACATTTTAAAAACAAACATCCGAGGCTGGTCCCTGGGCTGTATCCTATACCAGTGAATAAGAATCTCCAGAATAGAGTCTGAAAATAGGCATTTTAAAGAAGACCACCAGAGCTGCAGGTACATAGCTGAGTGGTAGAAGACTTGCCCCATGTGTGAGGCCCTGGGTTCATTCACTAGCACTGCCGACAAAATTCACTGCCAACAAAAATGATGCATACATAAAAGTTTGAGACCCAGTGAGAAAAATACTGGAATTTCTTTTGAGCTACATACAGCAGTCTACACTAATCTTAAAAGTCCTCTGGTGATTCTGATTCTGCCCAAGTGTAAGAACTGTTGCAAAGCTGGTTTCCAGCTGCCTGTGGCATTGTTGGCTATACTTGCCAATACTGCTCACTCCCACCCCACTCCTGATTAGTGATGACTGAGCTCAGTATCACAGAGTGCAAGTGACTGATACCCTGTGTCTCTGAATTTCTGTCAGTATCATGCTATAGATTTAAAGCACTGATGACATTTCAGAACTCTTGTGTATCTTGGTCTGGTCACACAGCCCTGTCTTGGTCCAGGCATGCTTAGGAGGTTGTGCAGCCCTGGAAGTGAACTCTTGAAGTAACTGGAGTTCTAAGACCTGGTTACCCAGGACCTAGACTCCTCGATCTAGTCTAGGAGTGATTAGGAATTACCAAGAACCTGAACCCCTGGAGTGACTTACAGATGATATGCTGGAAAAAAGTAAATAGAAAAATGAGTATCAAAAATCAGACTATGGTTAGTTGTTGGGGTGTACATCATGATTGGTAAAGTTACCCTTGACCTTGATTCCAGCAACCATGGTGCAAGGAAGAAATGTAGGAATAGTTCCTCTCTCACATACTGGTTAGTTTTGTATTTCACACTCTTGGAATAATAACTTGGACCCAGAACTCAGATGTAGAGACTTCAGCTCAAGTTTGGATACCTTTGCTCACAGCCTCCAGAAATAATGGAATGTCTCTAAAGCAAAAAACCAGGCCAAGAGTTCTGAGAATCACAGGTATATCCTCAGTATTAAGGATTTGGCTGAGGTCTAAGAAAATGAACTGTTTTATTATCCTAACACCTCAATTAATATGCTGAGAACTCTTGTTCGTGTAATTGAGTTTTATGATGATAAATTCTTTTAGGCCAAATATAAAGGCCAAGTGCTTTTTTTTTCCATATCTGTTAGTTTTCATATAATAGGTTGATACTTTCTAGGCTTGATAAAATTTTGAAATAAAAGTACTCTAAAAAAATGTGTGTGGGTAGGGGCGGGGATTTAGTAGATTCCTTCTTGTGCCTCTTACCTTAAGTTTTGACCAATACGCATCATGTTAAGAGCCTTTGTTTTTAAGCTGGGCATTGTTCCTCCATGAACACTGGCACCACCATTCACTAAAATGGACAGAAAGGGAAGAGAAGGAAAGGTAGTAGTCTTGCTCTTGATATTCCTGTGAGAAAAATAGCTGTTTCCTTAATCGTTTGGAGATTTTCTGTTGGTTTCTTCACTATCATTAGAGAAGCTCTCTTTGCATCTCATTTTGATAATTCTGTCATGCTCTCTGGTTCTCGGGTTCTCACCAGCAAAACCCTAGGAAGTATGACTTTTGTGAGCTGTCCCTTGCTGCTGGTCTCATCAGCTCTGTGTCAATAGCTACACAGGAGAAAATTGTTTTGAACTGGTTCTTCCAAATCTTGGAATGTTTGCCTCATTCTCTTTGGTTTGAAGATCATTTTCAAAATCTGGAGTTAATCACAGTTCAGCAAAGCCACAATCTCTTCCTCATTAACTTTTCCCCTGGCATGGTGGCCAGATTCCCTCCACCCAGTTCCATAAAATTCAACAAAAGCCTAACTTCATAACCAAGGAAAACAGTGTCAACTTCTAAGTATTTTAAGGAGGGAATGGGGAACAGAATCTAATTCCATGTCCACCCAATACCCTGGCAGTACTGAGGGAACCAGGATCAACTACTTTCCTCAGCACTTCAGTCATTTTTATACTCAGCGTTTAATTTTCTATTTTTGTTCACCAGTTAACAGATCTGGCATTTTCTCTTTAAAATATACTTTTTAATGATGTACACATCAGAAATGTGCATATGAAAATGAACTCATCCACATAACTATTAGCACTCAAAATACACATTCCCAGCACAGCACCCAGAAGTCCTCTGTCTCAGTCATAATCTCCCACAAAGGTAACTTGTATACAACTTTGAAAGGAGTCACACATGTAGTCTCCTGTCCGGCTTCTTTCAGTCAACAAATTCATCCATTTGCTTCATGTAGCTGTGTTTTGTTTTTTGTTTTTTTTTTTTAAATTCTGGCTTCATAGTAACTTATCATGTGGGTAGACTCCAATTTTGTAACCCATTTTTATTGTTGATCCACCATGTGGCTGTTGTACATCAGGCTGCAGCGAACATCTGCTAAATATGTATGCACATTCCAGCTGAATATATCCCTAGGATTAGAAGTGCTGGATGGTGGGATAAACACATGCTCAGCTCTAGTCAATTCCATCAACCTGACTTCCAAAGCCATTGCCAATTTACATGCTGCTGGCAGTTGCTCTGCATCTTTGATACACCTAGTATTGTCACTCTTTAATTTGGGGCCTTTGGGTAGATCTTAGCTTTAATCTGTATTTGCTGATGATGAATGGGCTTGATCATCTTTCAAAATCAGCCATTTGGACATCATCTCTTACAAAGTGCCCGTTCTAGTATTTTGCCATTTTTTTTTCGTCTCCTTTTTGGCTTGCAGTTCTGTATGTTCTACGTGTGTTAACTTTATGTATATGGTGTGTATCTTTTCACAGTTCTCGGTTACCTTTTTATTTCTCACCAGTGTCTTTTGATAAACATAAATTCTATTTTAGTGTAGTCCAGTTTATCAGTTATTTCTTTTAGTATTACTATATTTTGTTTCTTGTTCAAGAAATATTTGTTCACCCAAGCTTATGAAGATAGTTCCTGTGTTTACTTGCAGAAGTCTTACTGCTTTACTTTTCACATTTAGATCCTCAGTCCAACTGGACTTGATTTTTTTTAATGATGTAGAGGGACAAGATTTGTTTCTTTTCCTTCATGTGGATATCCAATGGACCCTACACCTGGTAGTGAAAGACCAACTCCACTACAGTGTTTCTAGATTCTCTCTTCTATTACCTTGATCTTTGTGTCAACACTAAACTGCATTAATTATTGTAGTTTTGCAGTGTGTTGGCACAATATTTTTTTAAAATTTTTAGTTGTTAATGGATCTTTTTTTTTTTATATGTGATGCTGAGCCACAACTCCAGCTGTGTTGGCATAGTATTTTAAAAATGAAATTCACAGCCCTTAGCCATCCTAAGCTCTTGTGATAGGAAGCATTAAAACTAATAAATATACTCGCCAGGCATGGTGGCACACACCTGTAATCCCAGCAGCTCGGGAGACTGAGGCAGGAGGATCACGAGTTCAAAGCCAGCCTCAGCAAAAGCAAGGTGCTAAGCAACTCAGGAGACCCTATCTCTAAATAAAATACAAAATAGGGCTGGGGATGTGGCTCAGGGGTCAAGTGTCCCTGAGTTCAATCCCCAGTACCAAAAACAAAACAAAACAAAACAAAATCTAATAAGTATACTAATTTAAATACATGAAACTATTGTGTCAGTTATGTGTATGTGGAGTAGCAATAGTTCATCAGAGTTCTAAAAATATGAACATCAAATAAGGCCTTTCCTTTAGGGATTTGAGCATGTGAGTTTCCAATGGGATTATATGGGGAAATATTAGGTGTTTGCATGAAGTAAATTAACAACTTCTGATTCTTTGTGATGTTTTCATTTCTATGGACTCAGTGATTCCTATTCATATTACCAATCATCCTCATTTTAAATTTTCCCTAAGGCCTTCCAAAAATTACTGTCTTTTGTAAATGCATGTGAATATTTTCTTTTGTTTATAAATTTGACTTTTTTTCTCACTAAGAGATTTGGTTCCTTTGGTAGTGAATAATGACAATCTCAGGGGTTTTCTAATTCTTTCAGTGTTGCAGTTGATTTTCTTGTGAGGTAATAGAAGTCATCTTTCTTTGGCTTCTCTTCTAATCTTCTAATTTAACTTTAAGTTAAAAAATTTTTTTTCTAAATCACATCCCAGTAATCACTCAGTTTATTCTCTTGTGTGCAGTTCTGAGCTAGATAAATTCAGAATTGCCTTTTTAAGCATCCATAGCTTTGCTGAAGTTGGGAACTTAATTAACAGAAAGAAGCAGTACCAAAAAGGTACATGAACTGTTTTTTCTTTTTCTTTTTTTCTTCTTCTCCTTTTTTTTTTCTTTTTTCTTTTTTTTTTTTTTTGGTAGTATTAAAGGCATATATATCCTGTATTTTGGAAGTTACATTTTAGACTAAAGGAAACATTTAACTTAATTTGTTTTGCATGTACCAGTAAGAATTAATTGCCTGAAAAGGTAGGTATGAGTCTTAGAAGTAAATAAGTTTGTACCATTCTAAACAAAGACTGAGGGAGGAGGATGGAGTTGTGGGGCATCACATACCAGATCGAGGTGGTATTATCCCCTGTTTTTTAGGAATTTAAAAATCATCTTTAGCAGTGTTACCTTCTTGGTTTATCTAACAAATATCATGGATATGATAATAATGTCATTCTGTTGTCTCTTAAATCCTAACTTCTAGAAAAAGAGGGTGTTATATTGAAGCAGAGCAATCATTAAGACTCATTCTCCTTGAGTCTCCCTAAAGTGACCTGAAAATGCATTTCTTGAAGTTTGAAAACAGCAACTTTCAGAACAAACTCTCAGATCATGGGACTGTATCTAGCGAGTGGGGCCCAGTACTCATTTGTTTGTTTCAAATTAATACCTACTACATTTGTGATGGGGGAAAATCAAGTTTCTAAGCAAAATGGCCAACCCTGCATTATTGAAAACCAAATTCAAAAAGATTTACAAGCTTCATGCTACCACAAATGATTTACACAGACATTGAGAAAGCTTACTCCTTCCTTGAGTATTTTATAGTATTTGAAAGACCAACAAAAATAAAAGAAATATGTTTATAGGAATGTTTCATTAAAACACCTTCACTTTACTGTATTTTTATCAATGGTCAAAAGTTCTCACTGCTTGGTGTTATGGACAGATTAGTGCAGAGATCCAGGAAATGGAGATATTTGGAATCTGGTCTTTCCAATCATTTTGGAGGCTGTTTGGTAGCAGCTGTCTTTATTTCCTAGCACAAGTTGGACTTGGATCTGAAAAGGGAATGAGATCTGGTAACATTAAATGAAGCACTTGGGAGCTGCTGCTGAAACATTATTAGAAGGGAAGGAAATCCACCCACCAATTTGTTCTTTCCACTAGGAAAAAATTCTACAGATGAAGATGCCATGTGTGGTGTTTGAACTGTCCCCAAACCACACTGGACACAGGCAAAGTTTGAATTTATCTCAGAAGTGTGGTTTGACATGTATAGGTGTAGATGTATATTATTCATGTCCCTGTCTAAAGATGCCATTTCTGATTAGGACATGTGGTAAATTAGAAAAATTGATAAAGATCTATTCTGTTTATTCTTTATTGCTACCAAGTCATCAGTCATGTGGGGATCACTTGGACCACTTGGCTGCAAGAGGAAGCCAATCTTTGAATACATCATCTCTGGGGCAACCACTTCAGGATTTTATTTTCTGTAAAGAATGGTACATTCTAGTAATAAGAAGTGCTTTATGTTAAGTATAGAGGTTTAAATTCTCCCAATTTTGCCACGATGTCCTGTTCTGATGTGATCAAGTCACATATTTTCCAATAACTATCACCATTTGTTCTTTTCATGGAGCAAATAAAATGCTTTTAGGCTGAAATCAAATACCTGAATGAACCGTTTTGTGCTCTGACTTAGACTCACCTTGCCAAAAATGTCATTAGCTAAAAAAGCGTGTCAATGGCTTGGCAGAAACCCTACAGTTGATGGATAAAGGTGCATTGCAAGTGTCTTAAAGGTTGCCATCTTGATATGGAATATAGATACTAAGGAGTGTCCTAGTGAAGGACATTCTTATCTAGAAAGAATGTTTCTCCTTTGCACATGGGGTTTCAAGAATACCAGCAAAACAATATTGAAAGATTATCTGTCTTCTAGCCTGATAGTTCCAAATATTTTCTAGTATAAAGACTTCTTTTTAGTTTCCGCATGTACACCTATGTAATGGAAGTCACACTTTTAGCATCCTCTGATAGGGCCAGATATATAATTAGTATAAGTTCAAGACAAGTTAATTTACATTTTTAGCCATAACACATTTTTGTATTTTGCAAAATGGCATTACATGTATTTACAAGTCTTATTTCAGATAATCAAGAGACAATTTTGGTCCATGTTAACTCATGAACTCCATGGAGAACTCCAGAATCTGGAAACTGCAAATCTGTACACTTCAATTCCTTCCCTTAATAGATAAGAAAAAATTGAGACACAGAGAGATTCAGTGGTTGATTCAAGGTTTTTTGGTTACTGGCAGAACGACAGTGCAATCCATGTTTTCTGGTTTTCCCACTCTTCAAGGCTTCTGTAAGCAGATTAGGAAAAGATGGCTAAATTTGGAAATTTGCCTGGCACACAGTAATTGTTCAACATGTAGTGCAAAGAGCAGTATGAGTTCTTTTCCATATCTAACTTTCTGCTCTTGCTGAGCATTCCAGTTCCCTTAAACATGAAGGTTTCAATGTTCTTGCTCACCCAAGTAATCCAATTGAATGCCCAAGGCTGTTTCTCCCAAAATATTTACAGTAATTCTGTTCCCTCTCCCCTCTACTCTCCCTACCCAAACCATTTTGAATAATCCCTGTTTATGAGACTTGCCTTTGCTACTATGGACCATCCATCTGACAAGAAGTGGGCACAAACTGGTCAGTTGTTCAGTCCTCTAAACCCAAGAAATGTTTCAGAATGTCTTTTGAGATCTGTCCTAAAGAAAGTAACATTGATAAAAAGCATTTTTTCCTGGTCGTCATTCTTTCTGGTATTATGGAAATCATCTCTAAGCTAATTAAGATGCTACATAATCCAAAACAAAATTATATCATTATGTCCTAAATATTAATTATTCTGCAATTCAAACACCCATTTGGGTCTTTTCCATCCCCGTGAAATTATTATTTGAGTCTCACAGGACTCGTTTGTGGAAAACCAAACCAATGTCCAAAGAAGAGTAAATCCATTGCATGTTTTAAAAACTTTAAACAAATAGACTTGGCAGAATATTTGAAACAAAGAAAGATTCTTGAATGTGGAAGCACTCAGAACCACAGGAGGTTCAGAGCTCCGCCCAGTACTTCGAGCAGTAAGCTTTTATAGGCTGGCACAGAAGCCAAATAGAGAAATCACCTAATTGGTTTCCACTAGCCATCTGTCTTGTCTGGACTGTGGTGTCATTGGGTGTTTTCCATATTTGGGCATGGTGTCATGAGTTAGCTGTCTGTGATAGGCTAAGATTCTGCTCTTTGTAATATGCTTGTAAGTTTCCCTTGTACAGAAACAACTTTGGGCTGAGGGTCTTCTGCTTATTTAATTTAACACATGTAGAAAAGTGGCTTGTGAGGTAAGCCAGCCTTGGTTCAGATGGCCCTTTCCTGGATTCAGGGCTCTTTCAGACAAGATGAGGCTGTGCTCTTCTAATTTCTCCCAAAGCAAAGAGAAGAGAACCAATACCTCCAGCTACCAGAAAAGACATAAGGCATTTAGGTATTTTAGCTCTAAAAAGAACATTGTTATTTTAAATTGTTAGTGCCCATGTATCAAAGAAGTAGTATGTCAACATGAGAACTAGGTATTTCATGATGGTGTTTTATTTTTAGAACAATTGTGGCAGCTTGCCACACATACATTTGTTTTTCAAAAAAATATGTTTAGTTGTAGATGGACACAGTACCTTTATGTGGTGCTGAGGATCGAACCCAGTGCCTCACACATGCTAAGCAAGTGTGCTACTGCTGAGCTAAAACACCAGTCCCCATACCATTCCTTTAATAGGAAGGTTAAGAGAAACAGAAAGAGTATCGTGTGGCTGGCAAAGTTCGATGTTAGCTACCCCCAGTGTGCAAAATGAGGGAGTACTGGTTCCAATTTGTCCCGCTTAGACTTAAGGGTCCCGATATCTTTAATCTTTGAAGGAGAGCATTTTAGAGTAGATTGGAGGTTCCTTCTAGAGTTGGCTTCATTCTAAGCCATTAGATCTTAGTCCTGATTTATAAACACACACACCCCAGTGCTTCCACAGCACACCCACTGGTAGATTTTTGTTTGTTCTTCAAGGTCATAACTGACATTCACTCTGCCCTCTTGTTCCTCCCATGTGTTTCAACCTCTAATCACTTCCTGTCTCTCTGCCTGTGCCCTGCTCCATCTCAAGATAAGTGCAGAGTAGGAGCCCAAGTTATTGGCATTATGCTTAACCCTGAAGCAATCATATATATGACGAGAATTAGGCATACTTCTCATATGAAAAACTAGTAACTCAAAATTAGATTGTTAGAGATTAAAATGGCACACAGTGGATTGTATTACTAATGAAAATTTGAAGAAATACTATATGAAAACTACAAATGTAACTTCCACCTAGGTTCTCTTCTGAAGCAACTCTGGAGTCATCTACTATCCTCAACATTACAACAGGATCATGTCTGCCTTCAGAAAAGGATGGGTTTGATACCTTCATTTCTTTACCCATGTGTGGTGTGAATTCCTGCCCTGGTCAGCCTGCTGCCCTCAAGGGAGTCAGTGTCCCTCTGAAGATGCAGCCTCCAGAATTGAACAAAGTGCTCTTCAATGTCCCAGAATTGTTTTTGGAGGAGCTGATGAGTTTGAAGTCACTCCGAGTTAGAGAAAAATCAAAAACAAGCTACTGGAGGAAGACAAAGCAAAATAATGAGAAATAAAATTCACAAAAATGCTAAACTTTCAGAACATGCCTTAAGGTGTGTTTGTATGATCCCATGGGCATAGACAAGTCTATCCTGTATAGCATGTGGGGGTGAAGGAGTTAAGCAGGCTATTAATTTTCATTGCCTTTCTCCTATCTTCTAGATTCTCTAATAAAATAATTCTGTTATACAGAAGAAATTAGCGTAATATGATCAGGTTTGGTTTGTCCAAACAAAATTGGCTACTTCCTTGAAAACATTTTTTCAATGACTGGAGTTTGAAGTCAGAGCAGTGGGTTTAGCATCTTGGGCATGTCCTTCAGCACTTGCTGGGAATGACAGCTAAACAGAGAAGAGACAGACGGGCAAGCTGTTGCCTGAGCTGCAAATGGCTCTTGAACCTACACAGCTGGTACTTTGGATCATAAAGAGAATAATTGCAGCCACAGAGTTTTATTTATGCTTCATTTAAGATTTGTAAGGGAATGGTTTACTACTGTTCCCCTATAAAGCTTGGGAGCTCAAATGCTGAAGAGGCTAACTGCATAGACTCGCTCCTTCTATTTCTGGTACTTGTTTAACATGGAAAGCCTAATTTGCATTTAAATGTTAGATATGGGGTTTTTCTTCACTTAGCAGTACTATTCATAAGATATCTATCAGATAGACATTTTAAAATAAATGTATTTTCCCCCTTTGGAATGATATGCTTCAGTCTCTTCGTGACTCTTCTTTTTCAAAATAGCATCCAGAATCCTTAGCTCTGAGGATGTCAAATGTGCTTGTGCACACGTGCATGTGCACACGATATACACAGAAAAATCCTTGCTATGTGCTCATTTCCTCCAACTTTAACCTCATCTTGCTAACAGGCAGATCTCCTCATCTGTGATGCATCTAACCAGGAAGTACTGGAGATATTTTTGTAACTATTTTGCAACATATTGCTGCATCTTTCTGTCTTCCTTTAAAACAATGTCTTGAACTTTAAATATCACAACACAGTTAACTAAAAATTTTTAAAAAGCCAAAGAAGAAACTGGAATTTCATGATGCCAGATTGAATTGTATCTGCCATACTCAACCAAGCAAAGGCCCAGATGCCAGAGGTCACTGTTAATTCCTTCCCTGCTCTTGGAACAACGTAGTTTCCTTTCTTGCCATCAGAAAAATACTCCATTGCTTTCCCCAAAATAGAGTGGGGTGAGCCCCAGGTGGCTCTGACAGATGATGGCAAAGCAGGGAGAGAAATGAGAGCACACTAATGCTATCAACCTGGAGAAAGGGAAGTGGGCAAGCCTCTGAATAGGGCAGTGCGCAAAGCAGGGCTAATGAAGGGTTTGGATGGAGATTATAAGTGAGGGGCTCATTCTGCAAGGGAAAGAGGGCTGTTAGGGTTGGACTCTTTAACATGCTCTGCAATTAACAAATAGTGTTCAGTTGTATCCTTGCATTTATCTTCCAATTAGTCTTCTAGAACTCAATTATAAAAATGATTAGAAGTTATTTGTCTAAATCATAAAATTAGCTTTTCAGAAAGACTCAACATGTGACCTTTCTAGGTCATGAAACGTCCCTATATCTGCATGGAGCTGTGTTCTGCCTCCCCCCACCCTCCAGCCTCTCCCACTCTGGATATCAGTGCTGTGGACCTTGGGAGGGCATTTCTCCACTCCTTCCATCCCAGCCCCACGTGGAGGTGTTGGCCAAGACTCTGTTTGGCACTTCATCTCAGCTCAGTTTGCTGCCTCTCTGGAAAGTTCCTTCTCTTCTGTGTGCACACACACATCTTCCTTTCCTCTTGCCCCTTGGCCTCTCAGTTTTCTCAGGAGAATTTATTTCTTCTTCACTGCATTTTTGAGCCAAAAATTTGTACTAATCATGGCGAAGTAACTCTTTCCTTTACATCACTTAGCTAACTGCTTATATTCACTTGTGAAATTCTTTTATGAGTTTCCCCTGCAATATGGTAACCATGAAAGTGAGGTCTTTGGTTTGTCTCAACTTCTTTTCTTTTCTATTCTCAGCTCCTCTGTAATGGCAGGCACTCAGCAAATGTTTGCTGAATTGTTGAATGAATGTATGCAGTAAATATTTATTGAGCACCTGTTATATGTCAGTTGCTGTTCTAGGTACCAGGGATATATGGTAAATAAAATTGGCAAGTCCCTAGGCACCTGGAGCCAACATCCCAATTGATGAATGGATCCAATTATTTCTATTTAAATTTTTTAAAAACCATTTCAACTGAAAATAGATATCATAAAAAATTAGTCCAAGTAACCTCTAAAATCCTGAAAATACACATCAGGTTCTATCTCCTTATTCATTTTCTAGTTAAAACTTCTTAAGTACCAGCTTACAAATGGAAATACTTCTTATGTATTTCATTACTTTTCTCTCTCTGTGACTCATTTATAAGTGTTCTTTCCAGCTACGTGTCATTGCAAACATGAGACGTGTCAGCCACAGTCTAATATGAATAGGCTTTGGGGATGAGTGTAGAAACCCACCCGTCCTTTAGAACAAGCTTTATGGGAAAAGATGTTCATAGTCTCTAAAAATGAACTGAATTAACCTCTTGAAATACAGTCTGTGTGCTTAGAGAGGATTTCAGCACAGATGAAACCCAAGGAAATGTTGAAAGAAGCATTGCAGAGTATTAATTTTTTTTTAAAAAAATGTAAATAGTTTATCTACTCAGTTGCCCAAAACCATCATTTTCAGGAGGGAGAACTTTGATCATGACCCTGCAACATGTCACTATTATCTGCCCATCACACAGGCTTCACCTCTTACAAAAGGAAAAACCAAATACCTGTCACTCCCTTTGGTGTGGGAGATTATTTACCAGCTAGAAAAAGTGGACGACTTTTTCAACAAGTCACATGGATTCTCACTGATACTAAAAAGGCATGTTGTGAGAACTTCCTCCCCATAAAACTACTATATTGCTTTTGCAGAATACCTTTAATCTTCTTTCTGTTAATTGCTTGTATATTCATTCATTTATTCATTCATCCACCAAATAGTCACAGAAAGGAGTATTATGAAAACTGTGTCACAACAGCATAAAAGCACATAATACTCCCCAGAAAGCCTGGAAATCAAAATTGTTCCTTATGTAGCAATTATGCACATATGCTACATGTCATATTATCATTGTTGTTAAACGACTGAAATTAACATTATAGTGTCTGTGACTCTAAATTAGACTTGCATGAAACTTTCACTATCTTCTCTGTCATTCCTTTTATACAATGAGTGTGGCAAAAAGCAACACTAATGATTATTAAACACATTCATGCTTAATATAATGAGGGAATAGCATATGTTCAACCAAATACATTTAATCTTAATTTTTTATTCATATCAATGCTGCTTAAATATTTTCAAATATTTTGATAAAGAACCTTTTAAAGACAAAATTTGTTTCCTGCTGAGGCAAATGCTTTCTTTCGAGTCTTATTATCCTTGCTGAAAAATCTGGGGTGTGCATACAGTGAATTAGCATAGGGAGAGTCTGCTTACTAAATATGGGTAAGCGAGTGTCAAACAGCATTCACCACCTCACGAACAGTGCTAGTCTGAGATTCCACCTCATTTATGAACTAGACCTTTCTAGGTGTGTCCGTCATTTAAAGTTTTTGAGACTTTTTTTAAAAATATTTTTTGGTTTAGTTGTAGGTGGACACAGTACCTTTATTTTATTTATTTATTTATTTATTTATTTATTTATTTATTTATTTATATGTGGTGCTGAGGATTGAACCCAGGGCCTCACACGTGCAAAACAAGCACTCCACCACTGAGCTACAACCCCAGCCCTTCAGGCTCTTACTTAGCATAATTTAGGAATAATTTTTGTTCTGTTCAAGATTTCTTCCCTTTAGGAAAAAAATTCTCATGAAACTTCTGTAGGTAGCCATCAGCAGTGGATCTTTAATGCTTAATTTCTAAATTTTCAGAAGGACTGAAACTGCTGAAAGGGGAGGAGACCCTCCGGGGCCCTTCAGGTGATTCTCACATCCCACTAGATCACCCTGGTTCAGCATCTCTTTGCTTTGGTGCCCCTGGCTGGACAAGCACACCGGCTTTCCTTCATCATGTGATGGTCCTGTGCTCTGAAGAATGCAAGCCTCTCACTCTGCACTTCTGAGCAGGGCAGGTACTCTGGTCTCTTCAGCTGGGAGGCGCTGGCTGATTTTCCTGGAGACCGAAGCTTTCATCTCAGCCCTATAGGGAACGTGCCACATAGATCATCAGGCCATGACACTATGGAATGCGGCACAGGCCTCCAACAGGAAGGGGGGACCTAAGCTGGGAACAAGTCCTGCCTGAGTCTGGCCTCCCCAGGCTGGTTTTTACCACACTCACTCCCAGTGTTGGGGGTATGACAAGTGTGTTAGGAGCCCAGGAATCAAAGTCAGACTGCCTGCACCGCCCCACGTGGAGGATGACTCCAGCTGGCCAGATGTTCCGAGTCACATGTGGGGAAGTGTTTGTGGTGGGATTTTGTTTGAAACTGATTGTTGATACTCTCATGAGACAGCTTGTGACAAATTGTATAATAAAAATGTTAAAAATAGCATATTTATTCCCTGGAAAAGCTGAGTTCCCACAATTCTGTGAGCTGGGAAAATTGCTAAACTTTTTGGACACAAAGTGCTGATTCTCTGTACTTATAACCCTTTCATTACACATAGGAGTTTTCATTTTAATTTTTTTCCTGAACTCCTCATAGTGCTCTAGCTTGTCCTTAAAAAACAAATACATCAAATTATAGTTTTGAAAAAAATTTAAAACCCCAATAAAATGTACATATATTAAAGAGTTAATTATAAAAACTGAATTTTTCAGAAAATTCTACGTAAGTACTAGCCCTGTCCAATAGAAATAATGTGAGCTACAAGCATAATTCACATATATAATTTTGAATGGTGTAGCAGCCACACTGGAAAAATAAAAAGAATCAAGTAAGATCAATTATGATATATGTAAATAATTTCATTTGATTCCATGTATCTAAAATTTTTTCAACATGAAAGCAGTGTAAAAAATTAAGATATTTAATATTCTTTTTTCTGACATTAAGGTTTAAAAATTCTTTGTGTATTTTATACTTACAGCACATTCTCAATTGAAATTAGCCCAATGTCCCCTGTCGCTAATGGCTGCATACTAGATATCATACATCCAGATCACAGCAAGCTTTTGAATGAAAATGAGGTAAAAAATACTGTCAAAAATTTGTAAAACTTCATGAGGGTTTCCTGAGGACTTTGATATACATTGCAGAGGTAGGACTTTCAGAGGCATAGATCTGGGCTGGGAATGTAGGAGATGAAGCATGAAGACACAGCAGGGAAATGCGTCATGTGGTTGTGACCGAGGAGAATGAGGATGAGAAATGTTTGGAATATCTGGGTACTTTTGTTTTCCTGAGGATGTCCCGTTGGGGTCTAGGTCTAGAATTGAGCAAGACACAGAGAAGTCACAGATAAAGTACAGATTTATTGACGGTGAGGTAAAGCAGAGTGGGCCCCGGAGACAAAAATAGAGATAGAGATAGAGACAGAGAAACTCAAGGCCCAGTTGTGTGGAAATTCTTGTCTTATACTCTGAACCGTGAGGGATTCTCTTCCCTAAATGGACCTGATTGAAGACCTTACCCCATTTGCCCCCATTGGTTACCTTATGGTACCTGATTAGAATAACATCAAATTTTCTCCCATTCGTTACTTTAGAAAACCTTAATTAGAATACAGCCCACTTTACCCCATTGATCATTTTTTTTTTTTTTTTTTTGCCATTGATGCATTTTTATTGCATTTATTTCTGTCTTTGAGTCC
>JAJEJO010004429.1:282251-295832 GCA_020662805.1 Glaucomys volans
GCCTTCCTCAATCCCGATTACTCTTAAATTTGGTCTTTTCATGATGTCCCATATTTCTTGGAGGGTTTGTTCATGATTCCTAACCATCTTCTCTGTTTGTTCAACTTTGTTTTCAAGATTAAATATTTTGTCTTCATTGTCTGAGGTTCTGTCTTCCAGGTGATCTATTCTGTTAATTATGCTTTCTATTGAGTTTTTAACTTGGTTTATTGTTTCCTTCATTTCCTTGTTTCCTTCAAGGATTTGTTTGTTTTTTCCTCAGAATTTCTATCTCTTTATTGAAGTAATTTTTTGCTTCCTGCAATTGCTCTATTAACTGATTATTCATAGCCTGAATCTGCTCTCTCGTCACATCATTCTCTTCTCGGATCACTTTAATTATGAACATTCTGAACTCCATTTCTGTCATTCCGTCTACCATGCTGTCTTTGGGTTCTCTTGATATGTCATCTAGGTTTAATTGGGACACTTTCTTCCCGTGTTTTCTCATGGTGTTCGTGTATCTTCCCCTCTGTTGTTTGAGGGGTGTTTGATCAAGCGGTGACCCAAGAAAGGTGCTGTCCCACTACCTCCAGGTTGGGAATGATCAATGCTTCTGGGCAGAGGCAGCCTAGTGTTGATAGACAATTAGATACAGCAAGGTGGTAGACTCCGGGCCTGGGTGTGGGCCTGGGCACTAGTTCAAGTTGGGGTGGTGTCACAGAACTGTGCTCAGTGATGGAGACACTGGGCTTGAGAGCCCAGACTGACCTGAACTCCTCGCTGGGGGTTCAGGCAGTGGCAGGTGGTTGCTCTCTCCTGGGGACACTGTAAGCTATTGCCAAAGGCCCAAAGCTCCCTGCCAGATCACTTCAGACACTGCTGACACTGCTGGCGGCCCCAGGGAAGCTGGGGGAGTGGCGCAGAGTAGTTTCCACTCCCTGCCAGAGACTGAGTTCTCAGAGTTTCCCGGCTGGAGCTCCCCCTGAAGCCGCTGGCGTCCCCAGGAAGCTGAAAATGGACCCCCACTGCCAGGGAATCCGCCAAACTCAGAGCAGTTCCACCTCCCCTGCCGGAGTCAGTGATTCTAGGGGCTCCGGGCCCACCTCTCCAGATGCGGCTTGAGGGCCTGGGAAGCCCAAGATGGGCGCTCTCTGCCAGGTGAGCTGGGGGGAGTGGCACAGAATAGTTCCCACTTCCCGCCAGAGACTGCGTTCCCAGAGTTTCCCGGTTGAAGCTCCCCTGACGGAGCGCAGCGGAAGGCCCCAGGAAGCTGGTAATGACCCTTCTCCGCCAGTTAAGCCGCCAAAATGGCGTGGGGTAGTTCCATCTCCCCACCAGAGTCCGCGATCTCAGAGTTTCCCGGATGCCTCTGAATGCCCAGGTAGCCTGAGATGCTCGGTCTCTGCCTGGGAGGCCGCTGGCTGGTGCTGGAGCCCCGGCCAGTGACTCCGAAGCGCTACTGGGGACGCGCACTCACTTGTTGGCTGTCGCAGATCCAGGTCGGTGGCTCCGAAGCAGCTGCAGGTTCAGGCGCTCCGGGATCGTAGCTGTCCGGCTCCCGGATCGTCGCTCGCTGCCCGCGGCGGGCCGAGCCCAGCCCGGCTGAGTTGGTTCTGGAGCGGCACCTGGGGACCCCTTATATGTGCTTTGAATATTAAATCTCGTTGAGAGTCATATTCCTGCTGTTTGAATCCCGAGCAAGTAGGAATCCACGGAGCAAGTAGGAATGCAGCCTTCCTCTAATCCGCCATCTTGGATCGCCAGCCCCATTGATCATTTTAAAATACCAAACCTGTGGTGGGAGTTGTCATGGTGATAAGTCCTCAGTGGCAGGAGTTGTCATGGTAATGGAACTTATTGTAAACAGGGACAGGACTTGTCTCCGTATCTTGTCCTCCAGTGGCTTCTTTCTAATACCCTGTCTTCACCATCTTGGTGTCCGTGAACTCCCACCTAACACTTTCAGAGATTTCTAATAGCACTATGTATCAGGAGTGCTTTTGACTGCAAGTAACACAAACCTGAGTTATAGCGAATTCTATGTGTCACCTTGGCTGGGCCATGGTGCCCAGATATTTGCTCAAACATTGTTCTGGATGTTCCCATGGGAGCATTTTTGAATGAGATTAAATCAGTAAACTTTGAATATTTAAATCAGTAAACTCTGAATAAAGCACATTGCCTTCCAGAATGTGGGTGGGACTCATCCAATCAGTTGAAGATCTTAATAGATCAATGACTGACCTCCCCTAAAAAAAGAGAATTGTTATAATCGTTGTAGTTATTAACACATATTAATTGTACAGATTAAAGGATTCACATGATATTTCCATATGTGCATATACTGTGCATTAATCATGATTACCCACTCTTCTTCTACCCTCCTTCTTACTCCCTTCTCTCCCCCTTCTCCCTGCCCCCTTCCCAGTCACTAACAGTCCTTCCTCTACTTTCAGGTCAGCTTTTTTGTTGTTGCTTGTTTCCAAGAATTTTGGGTCTTTGGAGAGTGATAAGAGTGTCAAAGTCATTTAGAGATTATTTGTGGCAGAGAGCTATAGCACAGGGTTCAAAGATAAACAGCAGTGCTTTGTGAGAGCATTGACAGACCACACAGGTCTCCTGGAAAAGGGGGTGAATAGTACTGGGCATGGCACCTGGCACCAAGTGCGCCCTCCACCTTTCCTCCAGGTATTTCATGAGGTTATAGGTCTCTAAACTGAATTAAACACCTCCTCGTTCCGCTCAAGGCCCTGTGAGAGTATGAGTACCTTAGCTACTCCAGTCTCCAAATTTCAGCCTGTCTCCAAGAGTAATGTTTTCTGATTTTCAGACTCATTACTCACTCTTGGTTTTTTAATTTTGTTTTTCTTAAGAATAGTATAAAAATCACTATTATCTATTAGTTAAAGTCCAAACCTTATGGCCTGGCATCAGGGTAACTCCAGAACGTTCACACAGGATATTTAGAGGCAACAATTTGATGAGAGAATTGAAAATTGTCTTGTTACTTGGGTTGCATCTTACATATAAAAAAATTAGTAAAGTTAACAACAACAAAACAGCTAACATCAAGTATCTCAGAATGGCCATATCTGGGGCCATTTGGGTAACAAAATAAATAATAATGGCAATAAATTAAAAAAGAGAATACATTAGTCCTTACTAATATAAATAAATAATTGAATGAAGAAATAAATGGAGGAAAAAGGAAAACTCTTAAAGTAGAAATATAAATAATAAATGTAGAAGGAAATGTTGGCAAACTCAAATAATAATTGCTTCAGGCAAAAATCTTAAATGGATGCCAAAATTGGTAGGTGAATGTATGAAGAGAAGCAGAATATTTGCATAATTATACTTGACACATGATATTAATAAAGGGGAAAATATCACATTTGCAGTGGAGAAATCTGGCAGAATCACCTTAACTAAGTAATTACAGTTAACATTACCAGTAATGGTGCTAATTATGCCTCCTGATATGATATTATCAGAAGGACACATACTGCTTCTGTACTATCCTTGTCAAAAATAGATAACCTAAATCAGTGCTTCTTACTGGGATTATTTCTTCCTATACCAAAGAAATATTTAAAAATGCCTGGAAATGTTTTTTTTTATCTTTGCTATAATATTTTAAAATTTATTTTAATTGGTGCATTATATTTATATATGAAAGTGGAATTCATTGTGATATGCTCATACATGCACATGACATAGTTTGGTTAATTTCATTCTGTGTTCCTCCCCTTTCCTATCCCTCTTCCCTCCCCATTGTTTGCCTTTCTCTACTCCACTGTCCCCTAGCCTATTTTCATGAGATCCACCTGCCCCTAAATTTTAAAAATATTCCTCCTTTCCACATATAAGAGAAAACATTGGACCCTTGACTTTCTGCATCTGGCTTATTTTACTCTGCACAATGTTCCACCCATTTAGCAGTAAATGACATAGCTTCATTCTTCTTTATGGTTGAGTAAAACTCCATTGTGTATATAAACCACATTTTATTTATCCATTCACCTATTGACGGGCACTTGGACTGATTCCATAACTTGCCTATTGTGAATTGTGCTGCTGTGAATGTTGGCATGCAAATATCACTATAGCATGCTGATTTTCATTTTTTTTTTTTTTGGATAAATAACAAGGAGTGGGATAGCTGGGTTCATTCCTAATCTTTTGAGGAATCCCCAAAGTGCTTTCCAAAATGGTTGTGCTAATTCACAATTTCAGCAATAATGTATAGGTGTACCTTTCCCACATCCTTGCCAGAATTTATTTCTTGTTTTTTTTTTTTTTTTTTTTTGGTTTGTTTTTTTTTTTTGGTACTGGGGATTGAACCCAGGGGCACTCCACCACTAAGCCACATCCCCAGCCCTATTTTGTATTTTATTTAGAGACAGAGTCTCACTGAGTTGCTTAGGGCCTCGCTAAGTTGCTGAGGCTGGCTTTGAACTCTCAATCCTCCTGCCTCAGCCTCCCAAGTGCTGGGATTACAGGCGTGCGCCACCGTGCCCGGCTTATTATTTCTTGTATTCTTGATGATTGCCATTCTAACTGGAATGAGATGAAATCTCAGTGTAGTTTTGATTTGCGTTTCCACAATTGCTAAGGATGTTGAATATTTTTTCATATATTTATTAGCCATTTGCATTTCTTTTGAGAAATGTCTGTTTCATTCCTTTGCCCATTTATTGATTGAGATATTTGTGAGGTTTTTGTCGTTAAGTGTTTTGAGTTCTCTACATATTCTGGTTGTTAATCTGTTGCTGGAGGAGTAGGTTGCAAAGATTTTCTCCCATTCTGTAGGCTCTTTTTTTATCCTCTTAATAGTTTCCTTTCCTTTAAAAGCTTTGCAGAAGCTATAAAATTCGAAGCCATCCCATTTATTGATTCTTGGTTTTGTTTCTTCAGCGTTAGGAGTCTTATTTTAAAAAGTCAGTATCTGATCCAGTGTGTTGGAGTGTTGGCCCTATGTTTTCTTCAGTGGTTGCAGTTTTCTGGCGTAATTCCTAGGTCTTCGATCTATTTTAAGTTGATGTTTGTGCAGGGTGAGAGGGATCAAGTTTCATTTCTCTACCTATGGATATGCAGTTTTCCTAGCACCATTTCTATAAAAAATGTTCTCTCTTTCTGGAGATATTCTTGATTCTCAAGACTGTAAGAGTGCAGCTGGCATCGTATAGAGGCCAAGGATGCTGTTGGCATGCAGTCCATGCCATGCAGAGGATATCCTCCTACCACAAATTATTTGACCAAAATATCAATAGCGCTGAAATTGAGAGGCCCTGCCCTACATTTAATCCTGAAGAAACATCAGATAAGTTCGAATTGAGGAACAGTGAACATTTTAACTGACTGACCCTTTTAAAAAACACAGATGATAAAGAAAGACTTGAAGAGATCTTCAAGTTAAAGGTGACCAAACTGGCCACTGAATAAATGCAATGTGGTGATGTTGACTGGAGCCTGGATGAAGAAAAGAACTTTAGTGGAACAATTGATAAAATTTGAATAAGGTTCTGAAGCCCAGATAATGGAGTTATAACAGTGTGAAATTCCTGACTTTGATCATTGTACTGTGAATAAGTAAGATGTTAACATTTGAGGAAACTAGGTGAACAGTAGAAAAGTGTTTTGAGCACTACTTTTTATCATTTACTTGGCAGCCTGAAATTATTTTGAAATAAGAAAAATTTAAACAGAAAACATTTTTAAAATAAAGGAGAGAAAGGAAATGAAGAAATACACAAAGGATTTGAGAGAACATGACAAGATAGTCAAATAAGACAGAACATTGTATAATTTGAGAACTTTCCTAAAATTAAAAGCAAAAGCATATTTGAAATTTGATATGGAATGAGCACACCACCTATTCTGAAAATATCAATCCAGAATGATGAATGCCAAGATATATTCTAGAAAACTCACTCAAAAGAAAAATATTCCTTGGATATATAGAAGAAAGGAGTGTGTGACTTATAAGGTAAAGAAAATTGAATTATTTCAATTTTTGACATTAATGCTCTTTTAAAGAAAACTATGGAGTAACATACCTAAGATCTTCAAGGAAACAAGTATAAACCAAAGATTTTGTATCCAGCATAACCTTCAAGTACAATGGGCACAGACAGAACCCAAAGAATATTGTGTTCATGAGCCCTTCCTGAGAAATATTGAAAATGAGTTTCAGATGAAAAAGTAATTATGCAAATATTGACGATAAAATGACGGTTGCAAGTATCAAGTATGTTAGCTCCCTAGAAGTAAGAAAGAATGCTTATGGTTGTGTCCTCTGTGTAGCTATTGAGCAACTGTTTAAAGTGGAGAGGGGGAATAATTTCATTGATCCTATTAAAATTGATCTTAATATTGTTCTTCTGTTATGTGTATTATATGGAACAGAATAAATAAGTCATTATAAGATATTCAATTCTATCATTCCCTTTGTTCTTATGAACCAGGATTCTTTGTATGGAAGGTGACATGGAAGTAATAAGAGGTAAAAATTAAAACTGAATGGTATTAAAATAAACCTATAAGGTACTTCATCTTATTTTATTTCAAGATACATTCACTGAGAAGACCTAGAAATAACCTACACTGTAGCGATGAACATCATTAGCATCCACATTGTGGTCTTGCAATACCATTCATCACCACAAGGGGCCAGATCTCGTAGGGATGCCAGGCGTGGAAAGCAGGCAAAGAACAAGAAGACCCTGGAACATCTGTCCCATCAAAGGGCAAGGACACTATTAATGATTACTAGGGTTATGTCTAAAGGATTCAGGAATCAACTTGAAGAGGTTCCCCCTGGCCCAAGATGGAAAATTTTGAGTTAGTAAGGATAATTGCAATGAATTAAAATTATCAAATATATTTGAGTCCATGGTTTCGTAACAATATGAACAGTAATGGCTAATTTTGGAGAATGATGAGAAACCAGTTCATTATTCTGAAGAACCAAGCACTTATCCTTCCTAACTTACATGAACTGTGCCATTGTATAACCAAGTAATGAACAAGGAGACATGTCTGTATGAAAGTAGTCCAAGCAATAGATGAAAAAGAAAAGCTAGAACTAGAAAGTCACCACTTTGCAACATCTAATGAGTGACTCTAGGCATCAACAGTTTCTAAAATCACAAAAGAGAGACAACTAGATATTACATGCCTCTATTGTCTTCAAAAACACATCCTATAGATTTTATAAGGGGATGGAACCTGAGTCTGACCTCGTCTCTAGATGTAGCTTCCAACTTGCAGGAAATACAGAGACCAGAGGGATAAGTCAGGATATTGGTTCCTTAAGAGGAAGAGAAGGGTTGGGATTGTTTTGGGTACATTCAGGGGGCATCTGGGGTGATTGATGTTTGAAATTCTGTTTCATGACCCTGAGGGTTTGGTCTTATACCAATTCACTAAGCTATACATTTGTTTTGTGTGGTTTTCTGTATTAGTGTTTTATCTTACAATAAAATTAAAAAGAAAAGATAAAGAAGACAAAACAACCACAAACTTGAGTAAATATTTCCATAACTGTTCAGTTTGGGAAGGCAGTGCTTCACAGAGGCCCTGGGTTGATTTAACAGAAAATTCACTTCCAGGGACTCCGGGTTAAATTTCCTCCAATTTATTGTAACCTTTCATGAGCAGCAGGGTTATTTTTAAAAAATAAGTAAACAAAACTGTGATAGGCTTTGTCCCTTGGCCTCCCAGAAGTGGTGAGAAAATAAAGTTATGTGTTTTCTCTTGCAAAGGCATTGCTTATTACCTAAAACATCTTTGTAATGTATCAGGGCAATGTGCTTCTATGATACATGACTCTGGATTGTTTATTTCTGGTACCTATTAATTCATATCACCTAGGTGGAATCTTTTGGACTTGTGGATGCTTGCACCATAGCACATGGATATGGTGCCTTGTATACAGAAGATATTCAATAAATGCTGGTCTTATAAAATGTGAGTGAATAAATTGGCCAGGGGACATATTGAACTTCACCATGAGTATGGAAACATCTAAGTACTGACAGTGAATTTCATGCTGTTTATATATTTAGAGAGACAGGTCTTCATCAAGAATGCCCCCAAATTCAGTCTTCTATCTTAATTTCCTACATCATCATGGATTTAAATAAATGGAAAACTACCCAATTTATATCTGCTGTCCAGATTCCTCTCTCCAAAAACTCCACATAGATTTTCAAATGGCCTACTGGACAGCTCTGCTTGGATAGCTAATAGACTCTGAAACTTCTTAAGTTCCAAACCAAATTCCTGATTTCCACCTCCACAAACTTTCTCCACCCACAGTTTTCCCATCTCAGTAAATGCTTACTTCTTCCTTCCAATTGCTTTGATCTCCTGTCTTGGATCCTCCTGTTGGCTCTCTTTCTCATGCCATTGCCAATCCATCAACAAATTCTTTTGATTCTACTTTCAAAATATATTCTGAAATCTGACTGTGTCTTATGATATAAGCCACTACCACTGCGGTTCAAGCTGCCATTATTTTCTTTTATTTCAATGTTACTTCAAATACATAAAAAGTTGCCATAATAATGCAAAGAACCCCCATGTCCCCATTACCAAGATGCATCAATGTTTTACAATTTTCCTTTAATTGCTTTTTCATTCTCTGTCTTTTTTCTTCCTTCACATATTTATACAAATACACCCACAAATAAATAACAGGCACACACACATTTTCTATTGAGCCTTGATCATTTAATTAAAGTAGTAGCTATATGATTTTTCATTATTATTTCTTTCCCCTTATAATTAATACATTCTTTGTGGGGAGATATTTTAAGACTATATAAATATGCTTTTCCTCATTAAATTTCAACCAATGATTTTAGTTCCCATTGATGACTTTCTAATTCCACTGTTCCTTCTACCTGTATTAGTTTCCATTATTCTGTAATATGAACTTTTCCTTCTCCTCCATTTATTCATATATTATGTAATTGTTTATGTCAGTATGAACTCGTGGACTTATTCAATACCTTATATTTCATTAGTTTGATCATATGATCATTTTGATACTCGATTGTGCTAGATTTTGGCTAGTGATGACCTTTCTAAACTGGTTCTTATGTTCTTTTTCTATGTCCCCCTCTACCTTGGAACACTTCCTTACTTTCTGGCACAACAAGGCATTTCAGGATTATTTTGTCCTTTCCCTGCCTTAGCCCTTGAATCAGCTACTTCCTCACAGAGCCCTGATTCTTTTAAATGGAAAATGATATTTAGAAAACAATATATGGATTCTTTGTGTGCTTATTGTTACAAGAACTAGTGTGTCTAAGCATATTTGATGGGAATAATTAGAAAAATATCATTCTATTAACTACCTACTTTTTGCCTTTATCATCTACTTTTATTGATCCTTCTTCAAAAATATAAATTCCTATAGATACGCCCAATTCCAATCCCATATTTCAGGGTCCAATCTAGTCTTCCTCTTTCCATACTCTAAACTGCCTTTTCACAAATAATGAGAAATATGGCTACCATTATTTTTATACACACACTCACCCACCCACCCACCCACCCACCCACACACACACATTTATTCATACTGAAAGAAATTTTAAAATTGCTAACTCATTCTTGCAAAAAGCAAATTCAATATTTTAATGGTTCTTCTTAAGGTCAGATTTACACATAATGAAATCAAGTGAACTTAATGATACAATTTAATGCGTTTTGATAAATGTATATATAATCACCCAAATCAAGATACAGAAAATGGGCTGGGGATATAGCCTCAGTTGGTAGAGTGTTTGCCTTGCAAGTATAAGACCCTGGGTTCAATTCCTAGCCCCCCAAAAAAAAAAAAAAAAAAAAAGATACAGAAAATGATTTTATCATCCCAGAAAATTCCCAGTCATCCCCTGAAGTCATGCTCACCTTCTTCAGAAGCACACACTGTGCAGAATCAATTATCAGTTAAGTGCCTGTGGATGGAGCCTTGAAGTATGTGTCCTTCTGTGTCTGTCTGGTTTTTTGCTCCATGTAATGATTTGAGGGTGCATCTATGTTGCTGCATGGACAGGTAGTTAATTTTAGAAATTTATTCTACACTGGAAAGCTATGGAGTAGGGTATATCTAACTTCATAAAAAAAACTGTCAATTTTTCTCAAAATTTTGTGCCGTTCTTCATTCCCACCAAGCATGTAAGAGAGTTCCAGTTTCTCTTCTTCCTTACCAATATTTCTCTTAAGCCATTTTGGTGGCATAAATTTAGTGAATAATTTAGTGTCATTATTTAAATAACAAATGCCATTGATCACCTTTCCATGTGCTCAATGGCTCCTTCTATACCTTTGTGAAAGTCTCTCCAGATATTTTGCCCATTATGTTTCTAAGTTGTTCATGCTTTTTCAGAATTAATTTGTAGCAATTTCTGTATATTCTGGAATCAAGTGGTTGATCAGATATAGGTTTAAAAATATTTTCATTTGATACTTTGCCTTTTCCTTAGTGCTGCTTTTTGTTTGCTGTGCTGGGGATTGAACCCAGGGCCTTGTGCTTGTGAGGCAGGCACTCTACCAACTGAGCTATATCCCCAGCCCTTAGTGCTGTTTTTTGATGAGAAGTCATTAATGAAGTTCAATGAGAAGTTTTAAATGAAGTTCAATTTAGCAGTTTTTAAGTTTAGTATGTTTTGTGTCTTCTCTAAGAAATATTTCCCTGCTCTAAGGTTGTAAATGTATTTTATTTCATTTTTTTCCTAGAAGCTTTCTAGTTTCACTCTTATATTTAGATATATAATTAATTTCAAATTAATTTTTGCATGTGGTATGAGTGGAAGTTCCACTTTGCTGACTTCACCAACTTTGGGTCTTGACTCCATGATCACCTTCGCAGTGAGGCCTTCCCCCAACGTTTTGTGTAAAATTCAGGGTTGAGAATGTTGCTCAGTGGTAGAGCACTTGCCCAGCAAGCACAAGGCCCTAGTTTCAATTGCCAGTGCCACAAAATAAAAAATAAAATATATATATATATAAAACTTCCTTCTTTCTCAGTACTACCATTGGCACCTTCCCCCTTTCCCTTTCTTACTTTAGTTGTCTTCATAACACTTACCACCACCTATTATCAGTTAACGATTA
The DNA here is from genome assembly GCA_020662805.1 of Glaucomys volans. Lineage (NCBI taxonomy): Eukaryota > Metazoa > Chordata > Mammalia > Rodentia > Sciuridae > Glaucomys > Glaucomys volans. The sequence goes on from JAJEJO010004429.1 coordinate 293,364, forward strand.
TTTTATATATTGTCTATGTGCTAGTCAGGGTTCTCTAGAGGAACAGAATCAACAGGAAGTATGATTATAAAAAGGGGATTTATTAGATTGGCTTATACTACCACAAACTGGGTAGCCCACAATGACCGTCTGCAGCTGGAGAGCTGGAAGAACCGGAAGAACCAGTAGCTGTGCAGTCCAAGAGGCAGAAGCCCCAGAACAAGAAGGATCAACAGTGCTACCCCAGTCTGAGACCAAGGCTTCTGGAAACTACCTGGAGAATCACTGGCAGAGTGATTTTGCTTTGGAAGAGTGAAGAATCAAGAACCCATTCAAGAGGAGTGGAGCTTGCATCTACATCTGCTTCCTTGTTCTTCCAACTTTTATTCCATCCATGCCACCATCCTATTGGATGGTGCAGCCCACGCTTAGGGAGGGTCTCCACTTCAGTTCACTATCCTACATTCCAATCATTCCTAGACAAACCCTCATTGACACACCCAGAAGCCTCTTAATCATCAGCATCTCTTTAACCCAATCAAGTTGACAATTCAAATTAACCGTTACAGTCTACCTACTTCCACTGGGAAAAAAATAGATGCATGAAAGCAAGAGTTTTTGTATGTTTTGTCTGTTTCTGTCTCCCCAATGTGAGAACAGTGCCTGGCAGTCAGGAGATGCTTGTTATACATCTGTGTGAAGATAGTTGAATAAATCTGGGTCATTCCTCTTGCTAGTCAGGTCTATATTTAAACCACAGATACAAATTCAATGATAGAATAACTTCTCCTAATTAGTGATCAGGCAATAAGATAGGTCTCCCAGGAACTGGAGTTGTGGCTCAGTGGTAGAGCGCTTGCCTAGCATGTGTGAGGCACTGGGTTCAATTCTCAGTACTACATATAAATAAATGATTTTTTTTTTAAAAAGGTCTATCAACTTTAAAAAATGTTTAAAAAAAAAAAGATAGGTCTCCCAGGCTCCTATAGTGAGGTGAACCTGTGTCCTTTTGTTCCCCCAAATGGATAATAGCTGTGGTAAGCTTCATTCTACTGTCCAGGTCTAAATTTGTGTGGTAATTTAAACACAGTGTAGTACAAAGCACATGGGCTGTAGCATTTGGCAAAAAACATTCCTATGTCAACTACTCTGGGTTTTTTTTTAACAATTCTGAGCCTCAGTTTTCTTATCTAGGGAAGAGGATAAGGGCCATTATCCAGGCTTATTATTTGGGAAGAGATAAAGCTGAGAGTGACAGAAAAATTCCAAATCACATAAGTTCAAACAAGTGAGAAGTTTGTTTATCTTATGTGTAAGTCTGGAGGTTGGTCTAGTGGATTGGCATGCCATGCCTGGAGGGATGAAAGCTCCTTTCATCTTGGGATTCTGTTCTCAGTATCCTTCATACCCAAGGTCATCTGAAATTCCAATAGAGCTTTTCCTGGTCCAGCTACTATGTCTATTCTCCAGCCAGCAGTGAGGAGAAAAGAAGAAGAGAAAAAAGGTCTCAAAATCAAGGACCAAAAAGGAGGTCACGAATGTAGAAGAGAGACCATTGGTGTAGAGGAAAGCGAGAGAGGGATTGTAAGGAGAGTGGAATTGATTCAATCAAGTTACTTGTATGTGTGAATAGACCACAGTGAAACCCACTGTTCTGTATAATTAACATGCACCAATAAAGAAAGTCTCAAAGTCTTCTGGTTATCTCAATAACCAGAACTTAGGTAAAAGGTTTCATAAAAGGTGGCTAGAAAATGTAGTGTTTGTTCTGCATGGCTATTGACCCAGCTGAAAATTTCATTACCATGGATAAAGGAGAACAAAGAATATTTGGGGCTAAACAGTAGTCTTCTACTCTAGTTTTCTATAAAGATTAAATGTCTATGGGATTCATGATGTCCAGAAATTAAAGTTAGCTGTCTTCCTCCTTTTTCTGCATTAAATCATCTCTTCTTTCCCTTTGATGAAAACAATTTAGCATTCTTTTTTTTTTATTTAATTTTTTTTTATTTACTTATTGATTCATTGAACACAAATGGAGTACAGCTATTGTTTCACTGGTTGTACACAAAGTAGAGTCACACCATCTGTGCATTCATGCATGTACACAGGGCAATGGTATCTGTCACACATTCTGTTATTAATTTTACCCCCCACCCACCCCCCACCCCTCCCTTCCCTCTATGCTAGCTATCTTTCCTCCATTCTTGCCATCATTCCCCCCCACATTATGCATCATCATTCATATATCAGAGAGACCATTCGGCTTTTAGATTTTTGGGATTGGCTGATCTCACTTAGCATAAGAGTTTCCAACATCATCCATTTACCTACAAATACCATAATTTTATTCTTCTTTATGGCTGAGTAATATTCCATCGTGTATATATACCACAGTTTCTTTATCCATTCATCTACTGAAGGGCATCTAGGTTGGTTCCACAATCTAGCTATTGTGAATTGAGCAGCTATGAACATTGATGTGGCTGC